>JAPYYQ010003008.1:0-13947 GCA_030522585.1 Anagyrus pseudococci | reverse complement strand
TATATATATATATATATATATATATATATATATATATATATATAAATCTTTTTTTAACATTTTCTTTTCTATTCTTATAACTGTACAGTAATTTTTATTTTACATATTTTTATGTAATTAGATAATTTCAACAAATTTATAAATTAAATTCTAGCTTTATTGAGACTAAAAATGATTTGTTTACTCTACTATTTTAACTTATTTCCACACATCTTATTTTTCAAAAAATAAAGTGAACTTTTTAATGTCTCAATAAATATCTCTGACACACACAAAACTTCTTAAATTTAACAATAATTTTTAAAAATAATCATTTAAAGTAATGGATAGTGTAATCATTAAATTATGAGATAAGAGCTAGAATAATTTCATCAATAAAAAATCGACGTTTAGGATATAACAATTAAAAAAAAAATTATAAAATGATTAATTAGTCACATTTAGTATCGTTTATAGTAACGATTATTACAAATCATCATGGATGTGTTCATTTTTACTTTTACTGTTGAGGATTTGAGGATTATCAATAGAGCCTGCAGTGGTTGTTTCCTGTTTTTCTGGTACAATACTATTCTCATTAATATTATTCGAATTTGTTGAGTCTTTAATTTGAGTATTAGGCACTGATTCTTTATCTTCAAGTAAATTATCCTGTTTATCATTAGTTTGAGATGTTTTATCTTTAAAATCTTCGAACAATTCGTCAAGTTGTGCCGCTAATTCAATACGTATAACGCCTTCTTTATTTTTAGAAAGTTCGGCAAATTTTTTCTTTGATTCTTTATCCGAAAATATTCTTACGGGATCGATGTTTATTACTGACATTTTAGTTATAAATTCAGTGACGGAGAAAACATCCGTTCCCGGGCTTTCTTCCGAAGGTTTGTCCAATGTATTTATACTGTACAACGCAATGTAATTTATTATAAAAGGTACGTATTTTTTCATGAATTTTTCGAATTCGTCAGATTGGACTTTGTAAGTTTTGCTAATTATAACATTAATTAGATTTTCTAAAGACAATTTATCGAAATCTTCAATTTGTTTAACAACTTCGTAATTAAAGTATTTTTTTATACTAAATGCCGATATTCGAAATAAATATGCAAGAAAGTACTGCTTACTAACTTCCGGATATATATCTTGATAAAGATTAACGATAGCCGCATCCGGATTTACTTGACTCAGCTCTTTGAGAAACCACAATATTTTCTTCGGCAGACTCGTACTCTTTATAGTTTTATCGTCAACGCCTCTTTTGCTCATTATTAGGGAATAAAATTTCGAAATACCCGAACTTGGAATTCGAAAGCCGAAATTGAGTTTGACCATTCCAAAAAGTTCGTTAACAAGCAGTTTTTTCATGAACATCCAGCTCGATTCGTTGGTAAATACGTTTTTCGGCGTCTCGAAATATGTGTCCAACTTTTTAACATTAAGACTAATCTTTACAAGTTGTTCGGGTGTTTCGTTTGCAATGTTAGCTTGCAAATAAGCAAGGTTTAATTGTTCTTCATCGAGTGTTGAAATAACGCCGGGTACTTTGGTCACGCTTCTGCTCGACGATAGATTCTACAGGAAAGAAATAAAAAAAATAAACGTTCTTTATTTGTCTATGACTGTTTTGAAGCAATAAAACACACTACAGCACACACAAAACTCTAGTTATTAATTAATTATGCGCAAAAACGTTTAATTCTTTAATATTTTGTAAATCTAAATAAAAAGAAACACAATTTTCATGCAAATATTGCTACTTGTATATAATTTTAAAATAAATTTTAGCATTACAATACTTTTTTATATACACAATCGATACATTTGTCTTCATGTAAATTATAATTTGCTTATATACACATAGCGAAAAGTATTACAAAAATAGGAGCAAAAATCTGTTGGCCTAGCTAACGCTTACGAAAAAGATTATTTACAAAACGATTCGATAAAATGAATATACTTTCAAAACTAAACTGAGAGGTAATTGTTTATCAGAGATACAAATATAAATACTATCTTTTGATAAGCGACAATATCCAAATAGTCAAACCTTCTACAAAAATAATAATTAAGCACCAAGCAATACAAACCTGAGATGTTTGTCTTGTTAAAATTTGCCTAAAAGTGCTTTTAAGTAGGTCAATTAACGATAGATCTTTCGGAGGTTTTAATTGATTTTCATTTCTAAAATCTTTTTGAATTACACCACCTGAGCAGTTAAAAAAAAAAAAAATTAAAAAATATTCTACATTTTACAGATTAAACACTTGAACGCTTAAATGTTAATACTCACTTATAGTAACAGTTAAATGACCATAAGATGAAATCATGGCCTGACCTAATTGACTAGCTTCGACGCCAAATAAAAATACAAAAGGAATAGTAACGTCATCGATAGATTTTCCATCAGGCGACATGGCAAAAAGGATCGAATTTTCAATACTTGTTGTAGGCGTATTGTCTAGTACTATGCCAGCTATAGCACCAGCTTTTTGTATTCTTCGAGCCTAAAATCAAATAAAATGTTTAATATCAAATTTTATGCCAATTTCAGTATTAATAAGGTTGATAAAAATTTTACCTTATCAATAAATTGACAGTTGCCTCTATCCACAATTGCGATCATGTCTTTCAGTTGATCTGCATTGTCCAATTTATCGCAGGCCAATGAAGGATTTGCTATCACGACATTGCCCGTGATTTTGTTGTTTTTCATGTCAACACCGAATTGTGCAGGCCCACCCAAAAGAGAAACTTTTTGAGGCGGTTGCGTATTAGGTTTGACAAAGGTCACCAGTATTGGATGTGTTTCAATCTGTGAGCTTTGTTGCTTGTTAAGCTCCAGTATCTCCTGCATAAAGAGTTGGCCTTCTTCTGCATCGTGTGGTGATTTTGCACTGGATAGCGTTTGTAAGAATTTAATGCTGCCATCGCCGGCAGTTAATATTACGATACCCATATCGTTGAGCATTTTGACGTGCTCAAGATTGCTAGGCTGGAACTGCGAGGCGCTCAGCCGTTTTTTAGCAGCTCGCTTAGGACAAACGTCCTCGACCATATTTCGCAGTGGCTGTCTTACTGAAGCAGGAAATAAATGCAAACTATTGGGACAGGTGCGATCGGTTTCCTCAACGTGAACCTTTTCTTTTTCCATTTCCTATTTAATAGTTGAGTATTAATTTCATTACTTAAAAATTTTATTTTCAAGATATAGTAAATATTGAGAATAATTACCGTTGTCGCATTAATTCTAACAGATGCTAAAGATAGTGGTAGCAAGTGCCCTTCAGTAGTAAATACATATTCATCCAAATTTAGTATCAAGTCATTTGGATCAGCAAATAACAAAAATAAATACTTGAATGTTTCAGAGAGTACAAAACTATCCATAGTATCATCATGCTTATTAGTTCTGACATCAGATACAGCAGCAAAACCACATGGCACTCTGGCATAGGTTTGAAGGCTTTTTAACACCTTCCGGCCGACTCCCAAATAATAATGATCACCAGTTGCTTTGTACAAAAAATATGTGGATTCTAGAAATTCGGGTCTCAAAGGATGATGTCCCCAATGTACCTGAAAAGCAATAGTTTAAGCAATTTTTTAAAAAACTTACTTTCATCATTAATTCTTTTGAAATTCATTTTTATCAATTAAAACCGAATTATTTTATCAGACTCCAAAACATAATTAATTAGCCTAAGTTTCTGTATACCCTTCACCATATCAATGAAATTTAAATTACTTGAAAATCTGTAGTAAATGCTTCTGGAATAAAATTGTGCCTTTGCATAACTTGATAAAGCATTTCATGTGTCTCAACAGCTGGTTTAATGTCTCCTTTTAAAACCTAAAATTAAAAAGAATTTTTGATAAAGTATTTAGCAAAAAAAATCATAAATATATATAAACTAAATAAAAAATAATTATTTCATTAAACTTTGAGATAATTAATAGGTTTACCTGTAAACCTGGCCAAAAAGCTAATAAAGCATCCATAAAATTTTTTGAATTGGTATTTGGCCTGTGCATATGGACATCCAATAGCATTGGTCCTTGGCTTATATATTTCATTATTGCTTGGTAATGTTTATTAAACCGACCTAAATATTTTTCATCACCTGCACAAAAATTGATGTAATTTATTTTATCATATATATTTAAAACATTGATTATTTAAAAGTATGCTACATACCAAGGAGAATATAAGCTTTTAGGCAATATTCATAATAGGAATCAATTCCTGCTCCAACTCCAGAATCTCTTCTCACCCAATCACCAGAATTTACATTTAATACAGAACCCATTAAATCGGTTCCTCTATGCCTCAATTTCCACAAAACATCCATAGCTTTTTGTGCTTTTTCCTGCAAATAATTATTATTATTATTTTCAAATTCCATTAATCCCAATTAAATTAACAATGTCTAGTAGTTACCTCAAATATTGATTCTCCAGTTAGTCTTGATAAAGCAGCCATTTCTAAAATCATACTACCAGCACATGCGGTGCACGTTTCTCTTGTCAATTCTAAAGGTACTCCTTTCATACCATATTTTAAATTTATCTAAAAGATTAGATAATGAAAATTAAAATTATTGCTTCTTGAAATTTTGTTAATATTACAAAATTGCTTACCCTTCCAAATGGTATTCCAGTTGTTGTATTAAATGCAGGAAGAAATCTGAATCCTAAGTCTTTGGCTAAATTTAATAATTCACCTTTGTACCAAGGCATTGCATTTTCTCTTTGCTTTACATAATTAGCTAAAATATGACCACTCAGCAAACCTCTAAAAAAAAAACAGTATTAAATAATAAAAGACTTTATTGATGTGAAAGTATTTAAAAATCACAATATACATACCCAAGCATACGAATATTTGTTTCAAATAAAGAAACTATAACATCTGTATCAAATGTAACATCTTTAATAACAAGTTTCACAGCTCTTTCAAATTCGTCTAAATTACCCATCACCTTAAAAAATTCAACAGTTATGCATGATTAAAATTTGTCTTTGTAAATTTGTTTCTCTTAGTTTTATTAAATTTTAAAATACTTACCACCAGAGTATCTAGAGTATCCACTAGTGTCAGAGAAAAACTAAAAAATTAAAATAAATATTGATAAAAATTTGTAAGGACTATCTTATTGGTTGTGTAATATTCTCAAAAAAACTTACTTTCCAAGAGTAGAATCCATATCCCCTCTGTCTGGCTCTGATCCTCTATACCTTCCTTTACAACTCAATGGCATTAATTCATCAGCAGGATATGCATTATTCATGTAAGCATTGTAAGCATGAAAAAACATTTCTTTAGCTTCTTGTCTGTAAATATTTAAATAAACTTAAGTAAAATAATAATTAAAATCAATACTCTTAACAGTATTTACAAACTTACTTTAATGCATCTCTTTCCTCTCTGCTCATATACTCTATCCTCCCATCATCAAATATGTCTAATGCTCTGTTTATACTGCATTCGCATGAGAGCAGGAGGATGAGGCAGGAGGATAGATAATAAATAATAGACCTCTTTGCCATTTTGACAGCTTTTAAATAAGTCTCTTTGTCAAGAAGTAACAATTGTAGCTGCACTCATCGTTCAGGTACCAAGCACTCTCACCTTGCTACTAGTTTCAACAAGTGATATTTTATCATGCCAGAAGAAATGTACTTGTCAGTCTTTTGTCCTGCAAATTCAGAGAAGAAAGAGATATATCATTTGCATTCATTATGGTATCTTAATAGTACATTGAATAGTAGATAAAACAATATTCGTCTGCAATGATAAGAAAAGCAACTCAATACATTTGATACTGTAAGGTTATAATATCCATATCAAATAGATTTGGGTAAAAAAGTATTTGCCTGATTTTGAGCACATCTGAAAAACGAAAATGTAGCCAAACAGCTTCGGAAGCTGGCACGTAACAGCGTGAATGCGCAATATTCAAACCTTGGAGAAATAAACAATTGCCAAAGCAGATGACCAGTGGTTGCGCAGTGTTTTGGAATAGAAACAGCAGCAAAGCGGAGTGGTAGGTAGTAAAAACAAAAAAAAAAAAGGAAAACTGAACTCGTGGCCGTATCGCAAGTCCGGTTTGTGTCGGCTGAAGAAGGAAAAGGAGTAGGAGGAGGAGAAGGAGGAGGCGCACGCTAGAGAAAGAGAGAGAGAGAGATAGAGAGAGAGAGAGAGAGAGAGAGAGAGCCGCAGGTGAATTTAGGCGAGGAGGCCTTGGAATTGGGGTCAGAGTGCCGCGAGCGCGGGCCAGATGGAAGAAGGCAAAGCGAAAATGACGAAAGCAATATAGCGTCGGCAGAGAGGGACGTAGCAGCAGGAGCATCGGAGAGCAGCAGGTGCGCATTATCGCGTAGACTTACGCAGTAGGAGCAGCAATGGTCGGAGGAGGCTTGGTGTCCGATCGGGCGCATGATAGTAGAAATAAACGAGCGTAGGAGTAGTTAGGAGCGTGCGAGGCCAGCGCGACACGTCCCCCGGGCGAGTTACATATTAGCGCTTATCAAGAGCACACACGGACTGGGCTGCGCGCACGAGCCTCGTGCACCAGTCGCACACAACGATTACTTCGATGATGTGGCGGCTCGGAATTGACAGTTGCTGACTATCCGGAGCGCCGACCGCCGACACCGACTGCGCTGCGCCTATATACTGCTGCTGCCGCCACCGTGTATATACATATACTCACCTCGCCCCCCCCCCCCCCCCCCGTCGCCGCCGCCGTTCCCTCTCACCTTATTTTTGCGCACCAATATGTTTTCCTCGGTGCTAATATTTACGAGTTGACGTTAACGTCGTCGTCAACGACGAAGAATATCGCTGGGAAGCGACTCTGATGGATGAAAGAGGCCGACGCCTACGCGTGCAGATAGCTGCAGAGTTTTCACCAGCTTTAACGTACTCTCTCTTCTGTCCCTCTGAAAGATACTTACATCGTAGCGAGCGCCGAGCGCGTATTTAACAATTGATTATTAACTGCGCGCTGCTTTACAACTCATTCTCGGCTTCTCGTTAAACATTTAATGGTTTGCAACATGTTCGTAAAATGTTAGCTAACTTGTTTTTTCTTTGCGGTAGTTTTCCTATGTCTGCCTGCAGATCTCTTATCGAAATCGCATTGAATTTCTTTATAGATTTTCTGGGTCAAACGATGAAAGGCTTCTTATTTTGATTCCGAAATCAAATTGAGCATGTTTTAGAAGACTCGCAAGTGCGAAAACAAAATCGTGGATTATTCAATAGCGTTTGTAGACACCGGCTGATAGTTTTGTTAACCTACAATTTTTTTAAATCTATTTTTCAGGTTTTACATCGAGTGCAGTAATAATTCTAATTCTGCCCTTGATTCTCCAAATAACGACAGATTTAAAACTCGCGCCATGTTTACATTATCATATGATTCACTGGCTGTGCGTATGCATGTGTGTGAGTCACACGAACGCAGATGTTGATCGTGTATTCAGTCGCTCGTTTCCAGTGCATTACGCCAACAACTCGCACTTTACAAAGAACAAATAAATAAATTTAAAAAAAGGCCTGATCTACCTCAAACGATGCAATACATTGGTGTGCTTTTACACGTTCGATAAGTGTATAGGTGCCGTCTGACTAACCAGTCGCGTAGCGGAAAAGATATGTACTTCAACAAATTCGTCAAACGCACATAAAGAAGAAAACAGTTATCTGCAGTTACTTAGTTGCTACCTAAATGTTCGGGAAAAAGAAGGAACCTCGAAAGGAACGGCCTCCTAGGCCTGCCGGAAGTCTCGCTCAGGTTATTATCTTTCTCTTTGTTTATGGATCGTTGATCAATGTTCCGTGAAAATTTAGACATTTTTGTTGTTATTGATTCTTCTTACTGATTTCTGTTTTTTTACAGTATGGAATATTTGAGATTCCTGAGAGTTTGGGTGATCTTGGAGGAGGAATGAGTATGGATGATGACGATGATGATATTGATCTTGAGGCAGAGTTAGCGGCTTTGACAACTGGTGAGCAACCAAAAAGACCACCACGTCAAAGAGGTAATTTAAGGTTTTATCTGCTATTTTATTTATTACAACTGGATTCAGTGTTTTAGTGAAATTTATTGTTTATTTTAACAGCTCCTAAGCCAACTGCCAACCTTGATAGTTTGATTAATGAAAGTTTAAAAGACATAAACTCTGATGAAGAATTATCTGGTGATGATGATGATCCAGATTTATTGGTAAAATTATTATTTTATAAATTATTATTTTATATTTATATTGAAATTTATGCTAATTTACTTTCTATGCAGCATGAATTAAAAGCTATTACTGGAGAACAAGATGATGAACCTGAAGATAAGCCTGAAGTATCAAATGATGATATTATTGAAGTATCTAAACAATTAGAAGAACGACTTTTAATGTATAAAACAGCAGAAAACCAAGCCAAGTCTAATAATGAGCCTAGCAAAGCTAGAAGATATAACCGAGGAGTTAAAACTTTGGAGCAATTATTACATTCATGTAAAACAGGAAATCAAATAGATCCATCTGAAATTCCTCCAATTTTACCACCTTCTGCTCTCAAAGCACCTGAGAAATCACCTACTGGTAATATTTAGTAAGAAGTTGAAAGCCTCTAGACATATTTTTATTATGATTTATAATCTTTTTTTTTATTTTGTAACTAAGAGCCCAAAACACCAACTACAGCAGCTTATGCCACAATTCCATCAGAAGTAGATACAAAACAGGAAGATGATTCACCCACACTTGAACCAGAACCTATCCCATCAAGTGATGATGTGCCTTCTGTAAAAGTTGATCATGAAACATTGAAATTGTTAAGAGACCGCCAAGCTGAATACAAAAATGCTGCTTTAGCATGGAAAAAATCTGGAAACCGAGAAGAAGCTTTAAAGTTAATGATGATAATTAAACAATTTGATACTGTAATGGCTGCTGTTTCTCAAGGTGATGCAATTGATTTATCAGATATGCCACCACCTCCTTCACTACCCAGCTGTACTGCAGCTCCTGAAAGTGCTTCAGCACAAGATAAAGAAGAAAATGAAAATCAGACTGCTTCTGTGAGTCAACCCAATGTACCAGGTAAAAATGTTATACTTAACAAAAAGTAAAAAGATAAAATTTGTTTATTTTTTAAAGTATAATATTAATATTTTTAATTTTTTTTAATAGCAAGTACATCTTCAGCTCAAAGTATGGATTTAGATACTGCTTTAAAAGAACGTTTAGAAATTTATCGTCGTTCCAAAACAGTAGCCGAAACTGAAGGAAATGCATCCAAAGCCAGAAGATACGGCCGTATTTGTAAACAATTTGAAGATGCCATTAAACTTAAAGCCAAAGGCAAACCAATTGCTATTGATGAATTGCCTACACCACCAGGCTTTTCACCACTCTCTGAATTAATAGGAGCTAAAGCTGTTGCACCAATACCTGTTCCTGAAGCACCAGTAGCACCGGTAATTGTAAAACCGCCGAAACCACAAGAACCAGAGAAAACTGAAGATTTACCCCAGCCAACTGGATCAAGACAATCACCAAAAACAAGTCCCGAAAAAGCAACTCAACCCGTTCCACCACCACGGACAAATTCAGGTACGATTCACATAAAAAGATGAAAATTCTTTAATGCCGAAAATATATTGTAATTAAAAATTATAATTTTAGAGAAAACAAAAAAATTAACATCTCGCGTTGATAAACAATTGGAAATGTTGAATAATCGACAAAAAGAATTGAAAATTGCTGCGAAAACAGCTTTAGCTGCTGGAGATAAGGATTTAGCTAGAGATTATCTTAGACAAGCCAAAGGAATAGATCCGTTAATTAATGCGAGCCTAAGCGGCCTACCTGTCGATATGAATTCTATTCCTTTATCACCGCAAGCAAAACTTGTATTAAACGAAGAAGAAGTAGAACAGCCAAAATTGACCGACGATGGTTTTACTGTCATTACATCAATGGATTGTTCAGAAGAAGCGACAGGAACTGATCAACAAATTTACGAAAATCTCGAAGCACAATTAAAAAAGCAAATCAAGGTATATTAAATTATATTTATTACTTTCTTTCATCATAATATGGAATATTCTTTTAAAAATATTATTATTTTAGTGGTGTTTAACTACAAGAGATCATTGTAAAGCTCTTGGTGACGTTTCAAGTTATAATAAGTGGGAAAGATTAGCTCTGAATTATACAAAAGATATAGACATGCTAAGGGTCCGCAAACGAGACAATTTGCCTCCTCCACAACATCATTATGAAGTTAGAACTTATACTATTGTACAGTAAGTTATTATTTTTAACAAAACTTAAAAATACATACTTGATTGATTTATTTGTTATAAATATTATAATTTTTATAGGAGTTGTACAGATTTGACCGACGCTGATATCGAAATTTCAATCATTAGAGGTATCAATTACTCTAAGGAAACTGATACTTATGTTATGTTTGAGTTGCCCTTACCTGCTGATAGCTCATCCAGCGATAAGACATCAACAATACGAGATAGTAACAATCCAGAATATAATGCAAAGTTTTCTTTAACTGGAATCGTCGATCGCAAATCAAGGCAATGTCTAAGAATGTTTAAAAGACACGCGCTCAAGTGTCAAGTTTGGTCCAAAGGGTAAGGTTAACATATAATGCTATAAATCTGTAACGATTAGAACTTTAAAATTTGTGTCACACGGTAATCTGCATGAAGCAAAATATTTAGTCTATCGTTGCTAGGTTGATTGTAATAGTTGAATAGAGTAGAACGTTGCTTGCAGATGCTCGCTGAATCCCATCCTGTGTTGCACTCATCCAAGGTACGCAAGTTTCACAGAGTTACCTTGTATTCAAGTATTTTATGATACATTTTTATAAACGCCTAAAATTAATGAGCTGCATATTTATTGCTTGTCAGAACTATATTTGTTTTAATGACCAAAAGATATAATTACACGAGCAAGCTGTAGAGCAACGTAATTAATATTCACTTTTATTATCATATCACTTTTAACAAATGTGTGATTTTTCATTGCAGAGGATTTTTCCGAGCCGACAGCCTCGTTGGTACTGTGACCATTAAACTTCAGCCTCTCGAAACAAAATGCATTTTACATGATTCATTCCCCGTACGTATTATTTTTTTCAAGTTAATTTATTAAAATATCAAAATGTTTAATAATCTGAATTATTTAAACCCTACAGCTAATGGAAGGACGTAAGGCCATAGGTGGTAACTTGGAGGTGAAAATTCGTCTACGCAATCCAATCTTGACGAAGCAAATCGAACAAAATACCGACAAATGGCTGGTTATCGATCACTGATGTGGCTTTGGAAATTTTTTTAATTCATTTATAAGCTTTGAACCAGTTGTGCGCTTGCTAAGTGAGGTACATTTAATACATTATTTCGCGATATTGCACCGACTTCGCGATGGATTTGTAAATATCCGTTTTAATTCTAAAGCTGTGAAAATGTTGTGTATATATACAAAGTACTCTATTTAGCGGAAAAGTATTATTTTTATTAAAAGCCGTGGTTATTCGATGGGAGATGATCCAAAACACAGTCTTTTTTACAAATTTTTAAATAACGTACGTTACTAGACGTACGAGGGTTGATTCATAGTGCAACGAAGTGTTAACGTGCTTGAGCATCGTTGATTTTGTACACATAATTATACAAAATGAATAGCAAAAGCTTTATAAAATTATACTACATAATTTAAAAGTCCAAAAAAATAAAAAAATAAATAAATAAATAAATATACACTAATGTTGCAAATGAAACTTTTTTCGAGAAAAAAAAGAAAAGAATCATTTTAACAAAACCCAACCGAGCTGGCATAGACAGAGGGAGAGCTCGAGAAAGAGAATAAAAAAAAGCCGAGCAACGAACGAGCGCATAGGTGAAAAAAATAATTTACGCGTCTGGCTACGAAACGTAGAGATGAAGAAGGATAGATGAAGAGAGCAGCGAGCGCAGCGAGGTAGAAGTGGGGGAGGAATTGGGGATGGGGAATGGGGTATAGAGTAGTAGCCGATTAAAGCTGACTCGGCATTTTCCGGGCTTGGAACAATACATCAGGTGAATTCCACTAACAAACTATTGTCCGGTAATCGTTTCTGCGCTTGCCTCTGTACGTACATGTATATACGAGGGCGGCTGTGTACAGCGCCGGCACACGTGGACTATTTTGGAATAGGAGAACGATTACCGGTTCGCCCGCAATTCCGTCCCTCTCCCTTTCCCATCCCCTGCATCCCTATCGTTTTTCCGCGAGTGTTGGTCGAGGGGCAGCCAACAACAAAGAGTGGGAGAGGGCGTGGGCCAAGGTAAACATTGAACCAGCCGCGAAAATTCCACGTGAAATGATCATCGAGGGCTCTGGGCAAATTGCGCGTGTTTCGCGGCAGACGCGCGTCTGCCCGAGGCTGTTGGTTGAATACCGAGGGCAGGGCAGGGGGAGTGAGAGGCCGGGGGAGGGCCTGTTGGCTGGTGCCGGTGAATATTAAAAAGCGCAAGCTGCACAGAAGCGCAGCGGCAGCAGCACAGCGGGAGGCGAAAGAAGCAGAGAAGCGGAGGCAGGAGCATAAGAGCGCGCGCGCGGTAACCGCGAGCCGCGGGAGGTTCGCGGGAGTTGCGCGGTGGTTGAGAGAGAGCATGGCAAATAGAGCGGCTTCTTCTGGCTGCGGGCGGCAGGAGGTCCCGGGGCACGTGTCGCTGGGGCCGAACAAGAGAGAGCCTCGATCGGGCGAATTACACGGTCGAGCGGGGCAGCAGGCTGTTTGCGCGGGCGCGCCGCATGGCTCTCCATATAATGCGCGCACAGGGCCCCGGGAGTTGCTGCTCCGTAGGAGCGTGCGATGCCGTGTTGACCTTTTAGCCCGCCGGCGCGAATTAACGATGTTTGCCCTTTAACCCTTGCCTCCGCCCAGCCCCGTCTATCTCTCGCTATCGCTCTTTCTCCGCTCTTTCCGACATATCTCGCCCCCCCTCCCCCACCACCACCACCACCACCACCACCACCACCACCACCACCACCACCACCACCACTACACGCCTGCTGTTACACAATCCCTTCTCCCCCAGTCCACCAGCACTATCACCCTCTTTCTTTACCCTATACTCCTTTCTTTCCAACAACTATCCGGGAGAAGCCAGCTTGACTCCTCCTCTCTCCTCTATACGTGCCTCTCTCTGCGCTTTTTCTGCACGAACAGAATTAGTAAAAAACAAAGAAGGACCTATTTTATCTTCTATCCTGAATATACAAATCACCCTTTATCTCCTTTTCTCTCCCGAATTATTTTACTCGATTTTTCAGAAAAATTAACGGCTACGTATAACATGGAAAATTAAATAAATCGTCGATCTACTCTTGTACAGAGGAATAAAAACGCATTTCTATGGAGATAAAAGGAAATACCGATGAAAAATGGTAAACGATAGACTGAGCGAGATTAGAGTACAACGTGCAAACTGTAGAGTGTGAGAGGATTGGAGGTATAGGCAAAGGGGCAGGGAGGCTCGATCAAATATAATCACCGATCCTTCCGAGAACTTTCAGCGACACGGGCCTGCGGGGCACATTAACATCGGCATACAATGTCGCGCTACCGTTCTAATCACATCTCCAAGAGAGCTATCGCATTGCTCCTCGAGCGATAGAATCGCTCTCGCGCCACCTGATAAGATAATAGTCAAGCCACGCGCCCAGCTCGATTTTCCTACCGCGAAGTGCGCCTATCTAAGAAGTTAGTCCTGGCTAATCCTATACCAAACCTTATAGCGTAAAACGATTGCCAGCCCTTTGTCTCTGGTAAGGTAAAGTACCCTATATTCGGACACATTTTTTTAGGCAATGTAGTTTTTGTCTATTTACAAAAAAACTACTTTACAAAACAAGTAAAATGTTTGT
>JAPYYQ010003007.1:0-14604 GCA_030522585.1 Anagyrus pseudococci | reverse complement strand
TTGTATGTAAAATTCTATTAAAAATGTCGAAGCGCGAGTTTTACGCGCGAAAGTTGTTTGGAATACGGCACATTCGTAATGTGCTAAAATCATATTGTTCGTTTGCAAACTATTATTTGCTAAAGGCAAACAATCTTTACCTTCTATTTCGAGCCGCATGCTGGATGTTTTATCATTGTAAAAACAAAGCAGCACGCGTTAATTGAAACACCGCTACCGATATACCTGTTAGTTCGACAAATTTTTAATTTACAAGTTGCTTCTAAGCCTCTTTCGACTATGCTCACTTGAACAACTTAAAACTATACAATACAGATAAGGTCTGAATTATCAAATCGCGATTGAAACAAAGAATAGGATTTCAAGAAAAAATAATCATTCAAACAACATGTTCTCGTTTTGAACAAAATTAATAAAATTAAAAAAAAAGGTAAATATTCGTCACTTTTTGTAACTATTTAATCGTATACAGCATGTTCATTCGCACGGTTTAGTAAACATTTATCTGTGTTTGACCCGTAAAACAATCCGTCTCATTAGAAATTTAATACAAAGTTCTAATCGCCTATAACTTGTTTTCAAATTACCAATCATGCATCCATGACAAAAAAAAAGATAAGAGAAGAGAAAATTAACCTCGACATTAGCCGGGAATGCACGAACGAGCATCATCATGTAATGCCTAACGCCTGGTGCGAGTGCGCCATCGAGAGGCTGCTGCTGGAGTACCAGAAGCACGAGCTCCTGTGGAACCCCGGCGAGCCGAGTTTCCGCGATTGCCTGGCCCGGCTCGAGGCCTTCAAGGCGATCGTCCGCGAGCTGAACGCCCAGACTGGCCCTCGGAGTGAGAATGACCTAACCGTCCGGGACTGCCTGGCTATTCTGGACGTCATCCGTCTAAAGTTGAGCTTCAACTGTCGCGTCTCGCACCGGGCGTAGCTTCCCTCCGTTTCTCTTTCTTCGCGCGACGGTGTGTGTATAGAGGAGAGGAGAGCGAGAGAAAGCCGCCGGCTTTGGGGTTACCCTTTCTTCCTATACCTCGCGCGCGTATTCATCGTCGCGCGCGTATGCCGCGCACCTCCGCGACTCCTCTTCCTCCAAGCGTTTATACACAAGTCGCATATTTAGATTAATCCGCGCTTGAAATTCAACCCGAGTAACAATCGAAAATAATTGCGCGGCATTCAACGACTAAGAGTGAAGAAGTGTAAAACTCAAGTATAGCAAAGTCTTAGCGCTATAGTCTCGCGCGTTCTTTCTCTCTCCTTGGGTACGCGCGGTCGTCGGAAAAAAGGTACGAGAAGAAGCAGCGGCAGGAGCAGGCGGCGAGTCCAGGGGAGCCGGGCCGAGTACCGAGATGGCAATACGTTCTGGAGGCTATGCGGGAGAAGGTGGCTTGCAGCGATGAGCGCAAGCTCCTGAGCCAGTCCAAGACGACGACAACGACGGCGGCGGCGGCTCGCTGCAGCAGCACCGTAGCCCCTACCCTCCTCAGGTCGACCATTGCCTCGAGAGCCCGAGCGCGGAGCAGCAGCTGCGCCGAGGCTTGCCTACCCCCTCGTGCCCCTGTAAATTCGTTATGCATATCAACCCTGCCGCAAGCTGCAGCACCTGACTGTCTCTTTCTCTCTATCCTGGCGCACAGAAGGAGAAGGAGCCAAGGTCGAGCGGCAGGCCTCGGAGGAGGAAGGGCAATTCCCGCAAGTCGGCCAAGCTGGAGCAGAACAACTGCTGCGGCTGCTGCTGCAATGCCGGGCAGGCCAAGTCGACCTGTCCGAAAGCAGGTATATAAACGCGCAGAGCACGCGACCTCCGAGAGGGAGAAAACCGAAGGAGAGAAAGAGATCATTGAGATTGTTTGATTTTCGGTCGGCAGAGCACTTGAGGCCGCAGACGGCGTGGGTGAAGCAGCGCGACGACTACCTCGACACACTCGGCTGGACGAGCGGCACTTGCGTCAAGAGCATCGAGTGCCCCGCTTACGCGGCCTACTGCGAGCGCCGGGACCGCGCGAAGAACACCTGCAAGCCGATCCAGCAGTCCTGTTGGTTACCTCTTTCATACCTCTTTCGCTTGCTTTCTCTACCCGCTTGCACTGGCTCTTCGTCTAATTTTGACTCGTTTCACAGCCTGCCCCTGTCCCGTCACCCCGGCTCAGGATGACCCTTGTGCTCCGAGTAACTACGCCGGCAGAAGGCGAGACCCCGAGATTCAGCCAACGATTCCAGGTAACCAGCAATTACGAAACCAAAGAAAAAGCTGCACGATTCAACGACAAAAACGTTTCAACGACCCTATTTAGATTCGAAAACCTGTCGGTCGCGGCCAAACAGTCCGACGCGGCGCAAGTCCCCGGAGAAGATCGACTGCAAGCCGAAGGAGGATCCGTGCTTGCCGAAAGCCGAGCCAGCGCCCCCCGAGTGCTGCAAATGCGTCCGGCCGTCGACGGAGCCACGTCGCAAGTCCAACACCACCCTCGAAGTCTGTCGCAAGGACACCTGTCCGAATTTGAAAGCCACCGGTAGGCAGCCCACTCTCCCTTTTCCCCGAAGCCCAGCGACTCATGACGCACAACGACCCCGAACGAGTAGCCCGAGTCGACAGCTGCCAGCAGCCCTGCGTAGCCGCGCGCTTCGAGAACGGCGTGCTCGAGGCGTACTCGCAGTTCAAGGTCGTCTTTCCCTCGGGTCAGGACGCCAGCACGTGCACGACGACAAAGCCCAGCAGCTGCGGCCAGAAGACGACGACGCGCAGGATCCAGACGGACTGCAAGCCAACGAGGGACTGCGCCGTCCTCGCGGGCAGCAGCGGCCGGTGCCCCGGCAGGAGGAACGCCCGCGTCGGCACCGAGGAGGAATGCTTCAACGAGTGCTGTCCGGACGAGGCGCCGGGCAGCTCCGAGCAGGGCTTGCACGACTACGTCCTCCTCACGCCCGGCGGCAAGTACGTGCCGCTTGTCAAGGCCAGCCAGGACGGCCACTGCGACAAGGTCGTGCTCACCGAGTGCTGCGGGGACAACGCGAGGCAGCGCCCTTCCGACAACTCTGATTATGGTCAGCTCTTGGATCACTACTCGCGGCAAGGGCTAATGCCGTTTTTTGGTTATGTTCACGCGGAAACTGTTTTGGTTTTAGGACGGCCAGCTGATAAGCAAGAGGACGACAAGTCGACGACGAAAATGCTGCTGCTCAGGTGCCTCGAGCACATGCTCAATTTGGAGGAGCAAGAGGAGAAGGGTTAGAGACGTTGTTATTAAGCTCAGAGGCGAAGTTTTCGGCCAACGCAACGGATGTAATGTGCGTGGCACGCAGGCAAATGCGCGGAGGAGCCGCCACCGAGGCAAGAAGCCAGAGCGGACAAGCCGAGCTGCTGCCCGAGCTGTCCCGGGGCGAGAGCGACGACGGCGAGTACGGCGACGCGGCAGTGCTGCCAGCGCTCGAGTCCGAGGGACAAGCTCGCGCACGAGGTGCTGGAGGTGCTCAAGTGCGCGCTCGATCTCGAGGGGAAGCGCGAGCAGCAGGAAGAGGAGGAGAGGCAAGGTTGGCCGGATCCTCGGCACTGACACGACTGCGAGCCCGGGGCCAGAGCTGTCGCCTCGCAATCCTGCCGCTTTCAGATTAACTCCTGCGATCGTAGATCCCTGCGGCTGCCCTGCGCCTCCATGCGACGCTGATCGGCTGCTCGAGGCCGGCGATGATCCTCTGACCAAGTGCAAGCCTGCCCGGCCACCCATTATTGCCGTCTCCACCCAGGCTAGCGCCAAGGCTGATAAAGCGATATCGAGCAGAGGCATTTGCAATAGGTACGCTCGCGCCCCTTTCTTTTTATTTCCTTTTTGTTTACGATTTTGTTTGGTTGATCGACTTTTTTAGCGTCCAAACTGCGCAAGACGCGCTGAGGTGTGGCAACGACGCTTTGGATTATTCAAATTTGAGGTCTCGGAGCCCGGTAAGGTGCTCCGATCAAAATCGACTGGTGCGCAAGTCGTCCAGGCGTCAGGTATTCGAGACCGTCGACGACTCGGGCCTGGTCAGGCGGAGGTCGGTGTACGAAGAGACGCTCGATCGGACGGCGGATAATCCGCGGGATGCTTGCACTCAGGAGCAGACACCGAGATACTCGAGGGAGACGCAGTACAGCGGGAGGAGAAGTGACTCGATGGATACATAATCTCTTAATCGCGCGACTCCACGCGATTGCCTCTCGGTTTCATTGGAGGGAAAATTTCAGGTCCAGCGGGCAGAACGACCGTGGGAACGCAAAAGCGGGACTCGGTGCTCGAGTACCTGGTGCGCAAGGCTGCCAGGCCCTGTCCGATCGGCGAGCCTCCACCTCGTCGTCCCTCGGTCCTTGCCACGGCTCTGTCGCCCGATAGCCTATCGTCGCCAAGGGCAAGACACTGCCAGGGCCGGATGATTGCGAATGAGCCGAACGACTACGACGTCGAGCCCCGCAACTACTCGCGATGCCAACAGGTCTACAGGTCGCGCGTAATCGACGATCCGGATGATTGCAATCGGCTCAAGCAGCATCACCGCCGACGCGTCTGCTCCGTTAAGAAGGCGAGTTTGCCGATGTTCTTTTGATATTTTACCTCCCGATGGGCCGAAGCTGATGGTGATTTTAAGGGTTTTTAGGTTTACGATCCGGATAGCTGAATTGGAGAGGCAACGAGTGTCTGGTCTGTGGCTGTAAAGTGCGCGCGTATGTGTGTGTGTGTATGTGGATTGTTAGGCTGGACAAAATTGCAAATCGTATGAGGTTGAGATACCGATACCGAGCGCGTATATACACCGCGTATCCGGTTTTTCTGTAAATAGGGAACCGCAGCGATTGTTGCTTTTGTCTTTTTAGAAATATGTTTATTTTAGTTTAAACCTTTTGTTTTTTTTGGGTACTTTTTATTATAAAGAATAAAAAAGTCTCGTTTATATTTTTGAAAAAAATTTTCATGACTTTTCAAAAATTTTTGGTTATTAAAAGTATACATAAATTTCAAATATTCGAGTGATTAAAACAGACGAGCGTCGCCAATCGCCACAACTTCGCGAGAGATCAAGGAGCTCCCTCGTGCACGAAAAATTATCCGCGTTGTTTATAACCAAAAAGAAAAAAAAAAACGTCTAACAAACAATCAAACAAATAAAATGTCGCCCAAGGCTACGAAAGAATTGAATACGAATATCTGGACGGACATAAACATTCAGCGCTACTTGCAACTCTACCTCAACTCGTCGGTTCTGTGGGACGAGATGCGCTGCGACTTTTCAAATCAGGAAAGTAGAGCCGCCGCTCACGAGAAAATAGCGAAGAAGCTGCAGCTCCGAGGTGTCGGCCCGCGCGACTGCAGGAAGCTCATAAAGCAGCTGAAAATTATCTACGCGCAACGCTACCAGAGGCCCGACGACCTGCCACCAAAGTGGTACGATCTCATGGCCGACATTCTTAAGCGGATCTCCTGTACCAAAGGTGCGACGCCACGAGCGTGCATAAGAAAAAATTCATAACAAAGAGTGTGTGTGTGTGTGTGTGTAATGACGGGACTATTGCAGGGAGGGACAGATGCCTGTGCGAAGGCTACAGGCCGTGCAACCTCCGGTGCTCGAGGTACCCGGAGTCGGCCTGCAGCTTCTACCACACGTACCGCAAGTGCAAGAAGTGCTGCGATCGGCAGTGCATCGAGATGGCTTGCTGCGCCGGCGCCCCTTCCTCGAGAGAGACTCTACCCGAGCTGCGGATCAAGCGCCAGATGTGTTTGGATTGCTGCGCTATCCAAGGCATAGGCCCGCCCTGCGCCGATTTTTACGACTCGGACAGCGGCAGCTGCTCGGACGAGGCGGAGGAGAAGCAGCCGGATGAGAAGCCTGTGGAGTGCCCGAGCTTCATTCCGTGCACATCGAAGGTCGAGTACGTCTACGTGGCGGTGATCAAGCTCGACAAGCAGGAGGAGGACGACAAGCTCAGCTGCGACTCGGACTGCAGCTGCCAGGTTGGCGCCTCGACCGAGTGCATCACCGACTGGTGCGCCACTGGTAATTCGACGTTTTTACTGTCTGGCTTACCGGTTTTTAACAAACAATTGCAAATCTCCACCGCCAACGATATGTGTCTGTACCCAGGTGTGAAGACTCGTCCGCCGTTGGTAGACTGCTCGGACGAGCCTTGCGTTGCTGGCTCGTGTCTTTGTGGAAACGAGGATGACGAGGTGCATCCGGACGACCACGCGAAACGTAACGCGCGAGTCGGACCTTTTATGGATTCGACGCCCCGACGCGGTAAGCCGATCAGTCTTGTACTGGCTGGCTCGCGGACGGCCATTGTCAAGCCTCGCTTTGCGGCCAGGCCAGATGAACGTAGGAATAATGACAGAGGCTATCAGCTTCAGATTGATTTATGAGCCCTGTGTAAGGCTGTTGTTCTTGTAAGGGAAACGAATGTAAGGGGGGCTGGGTATAGGTATGAATGACCAAGAGACCAAAGCTTTTGGCTTTTTATGCAGAGCAATTTTCATTTACAATAACTTCACAATCCATTCTTGTAAAATATACTGATTACAGAGATATTTCTTTTTGTTGTTGTTTACACGCTAAAAATACATTCTGCAAATATCGTTGCAACAGACGGATGTGGTCAGGCATTGTTTTGCATTTTGATAATACAAGGTTTTTTTTATCGTTTGCACGAACGTTACAATAGCACTTTATTGATTCTTCTCAAAGGCTTATTTTTTTATTTAAAATCGATAACTCGTTTACTTAAAATGTAAATACGTCTTTTTCTTTTAAGAAATATTATCCACTTTAATGAGTCGCTGTGTCATTGTTGATGATTATCTTACTTTACATGTGTTGTTTTATTGAATGGCAGATCAAATGAATTTGAGTAAATAATTCAAGCATACAAGCAAATTTCTAAATCATTAAAAAAATGACGTAAACAACTACAGATCTGCGCGTTGTATTTTCTATCGCATAAACACACGCGTTTTTATTGGTTTTGGGGGTAAACCTATTAAAATAGGTGTTTATGTTTATATTAGCGAATAACAAGTAGCATTTTTAACAATTTAATAAAACTGACACGTTGTATAATACACGTTACATTACTCAAACGTACAGGTATTAATATTAAAATTGTCAGTTTGTTTTAAAACAATAAAAATAGCTTTGAAGCACAATAAATTAATTAAATACAGTAAACGAAACTGATGATTAAAAGGCGCAAAATTTTCAATAGTTAAATGAATAAAACCACACGGTTCCACAAAATCTGTAACCTACGGAATTCGTTTTGCTCGTTTGCATCACGCAAAACTATTAAAACAGATAAAATCACATACTCTTAAAACGCGTGTGCGTGTCGCTTTTTTGAAAGTGAAGCATTTTTGAGAATTCTATTGTATATTTTTTTTACTAAAAGCTTGAAAAAATTTCTATTATCTCGATCACATATAGAAAGTTTGATTTTCGTAATGGAAATATATGTAAATGTTTTTTTTCTATACAATAATACTAACTACAAAAAAAAAAAGAAAATTGGCTCTTATAAATACTGAAAAAACCTTTGTGATCAACACTGGGAGACATTTTTCTACATTTTACATTGTAAAAAAGGATTATTTTAGTAGAAAAGCTAGTGATTTGCAAGTTAAGCTTAAGTTTGCTATTTCTCAAAAATCTATTGAAAATAAAAATCATCAAAACCGGACTAATTACAAGTAGAATTGTAATGAAATTTAGCGTTTTGTATAATTTAACTTGTCTTTTGTTAAAAAAAATTAAAATACGTTACTAATATAGCAGATGTTCATTGATAAAATTGTTTACTGGCAAGAATTAACGCGGCAACGCATATTTGTTTTGTTTTCAATTAAAAATCATTAAATTAATGATATAAATATATGTAAGGTCGATATGCATTTTTTTAAGCCACTATAATACTGTCGTTTTGCTGTTAGTTTCTGATAGTTTTTTCCAGTAAATCAGAATCGACAAATAGTAAAAACGAAACAAAAAAAAATTATTGCACTTTCCATCTTAACATTCCTTACTTATTCGTCCATAGGAATCAAATCGTCGACTAGTTAAAATTACAAAACCACTTTGTATCGCAGTTACACTTTGGGTGGGTAATACGTTAAATGTGCCTCTCCTGTCGTTTTTCGTCAACATTTCAATAATCAAGCGCACTTATATTACGGCTAATTGGATAGATCTGATCTATCAATTATACGTAGATGCGGGCAAGAATCGTGCGCAATTGACACTCGTGTAAAATATCAAGCTTACTCCTTACCGGAATGACTGCAACGGGTAAGAAAGGCAGTCGAATTGCAAATGGTTGAGGGCTAAGGCGCTCAAAGATTTTACAATTGCTCTTAATTTGTCTTCTTCGCGTCGGCCTTTTCGTCCTTGGCTTGTCCTCGACCCAGGATTTTCGCCAATGAGTCCCAAATACCGCCGAGGAATAAGGCGCAGAATAGATTCTCGAACGGCACGAACGGATCATGGATGCCCAGCAGAATGGAAGATAACTAAAAACGAGTAAATACATTGTTAATCGATTTAAATTTTGTTAAATTACTATTATTTTTTTTTTATAATTAAGCAAACACGACTGTATTTAAAAACCATTTCAAGATTCTACAGCTTAAACGTAGTGTAATGATGGAACAGACTTTATTATCAAAAGTATAAAAATATAAAAATCGTAACAGATGGTGGACGAACACAAGAAATTTTGATAATTACGTCAAGTGAAATTTGATCGAAGGTCAATGAATTTTAAAAGTGAATAAAATTTAAAAGAGAGAGAAAAAAAAGAAGGAAATAATGCCCGATTAAAATTTAATCCTCGTAATCTTTGTCTTCGTGGCAAGACTCTTGGATTTCTTCTACAACCTTAAAGTACACGAAGAATATAACGATGCCGAAGTACACGAGGGCGTGCGGCGCGGAAATAAGGTCAGTCTTCTTGTCGAGAACGAAAATAATCGAGGCAACCATGGACGCTTTCGTGGGGCTGAAAACGAGAAGGCGATTATTATCGGTTGAAATTCGGCGACCTTTGCAATTTGCTTTTTTGGATTTTCACTCACAAGCTCGGCTGCATGCATTCCATCGCCGTCGGGGTCCAGGCGCCGCGGATCAAGCGCTCGAATAATTTCGTGAAGCCGGCGCCGTTTCCTATTTCAAAGCGTGTTCATTTAGAACTTTTTGGCGTCGAATATTTGATAATGTATATTTTGGCATCGAATTTTATGACGTACCTTTGAGCGTTCCAATCAAGATCATTATGAGGTAGGCGTTGGGATAGAGCTTGCTCGCGTGCGAGACGCCGTCGTACACTTTTTTACACCTACGAAAAATTGTGTTTTTTTTTTAGTGAATTGTATTTCGTGGTAAAAACGTCTTTGATCAAATAAAAGAGACAACGTACCTATAAATCTCTTTCATAGCAGAGCAGGCGAGTTTCACCGGTAGGAACTTGGCGACCTTGTAGCCGATGTCTAAGGGCGTGTAAAATATTAAATACCTAAAACAAAAAGGTGTAAGAAAGCACGAAAAAATTAAGGTAATAAAACGGGTGAGGGAGAGGCGGGGACGGCCTAGGATCGGCCGAGGGTGTGCATTCGGTCACCCACCATACGACAGTGGCAACGACGACTTGCGGTGTGTTCTTGAGTGGCGCCAGGATGGGCTCGCCGAGGAGGGCGTTGCAGAGCATGCCGCCAGCGAAGACGACGAGCATCGTCGACAACCAACAGGCCACCGGATGCTTTCTCGAGAAGGCTTGGGCACCTGCAAAACCGCGTGTACATTTTTCAATGTCCAGACCCTTACCCTCATCCTCCCCTCGTGTGAATTAAAAGTCAGCGGACGAGTTACACAATGCGATACACGCTTTATTGTGTATGCAGCCGGTAAAAGACCGGTAGTAACACTCGGACACACAGGCAGCCTGTGTAGGATTTCAGAGCCGAGGGCTTGCGCCTGGAATCCGTTAAAGTGCGCCCGAACCCTCTGCGTAAGTGGTGTATAAAGCCGCTGTCCGCTCTACAAATACCGAGCTTTTTATAAAGCTGAGACTCTCTGTTACGCCGCTCTCTCTCTCTCTCTCTCTCTCTCTCTCCTCCCCCTGTGTCATAATAATATTTCCTTTAAGCATTTAATCGACGCTGTGTACATACGCTGTTACTCAACAGCTAGATTGAATTAAAGTTTTGACATTGCACGCGTTCTTGCTTTTTTTTTTCGTCGACGAATTTAATCGATCGAATCAACCGAATCCTCGATACTCCATAAAAATTCAACGCCGTGTAACCTTTCTAAAACGAAGCGGAAACGAATGGGCAGTCGTCGTCCTTGAGTTCTTTCTCTTCCTCCAACGTAGAAACAAAAAATGATCGCGCATCGTGGATTATTCAGTCGAGCGTACATAAAATCCCGTCACAATTGGCCTCAGAGCTACGATGACAAAAAAAAAAAAAGGAAAAGAGAGGAAATCCTTCCTTCAGCATGGCGCGTTTTTATTTTCTCTGTCCCTCCGAGCATAGATATAAAGCTACGAATTTTCCGTAGAGACGCGGGAAAGCTCGGTCATAACGTATAGGCCGAGCGCGCGCGTACTAAAATAGCCGGAGTCACGGCTGCTCCCTCTCTCTCGGGCACAAGAACCGCGACGAGTCGCGCGCGCGCGTGTCAATCGTGCCAAGAATGCGGCGTTCGAAGCTCGTCTTGTAATAACGAATTTTTTGCCTTTCAAATATTTCGCCGGCACTCGATATGCCCCTTTTGTCTTTTTCTCCGACCCACCGAGACATCGATAAGCACCGATCTATCGCGGCTTTCTTCAAGGCGCAATTTACTTTTTTCTTTTTACGAAGTTTACTGTCAGTTATCTCGCAGGACTGAGACGGGAGAGAGAGAGGTGGACGTTTGGCCGAAGCGCGAAAAGATATTTGAGACTTGGCGACGGAGAAGGCGATTTTATTAATTGATAAAACGCGAGCGAACCCCAGACGCACTGTCGTGTCTGTCTGTCTGTTTATAATGTAAATTAATTTTCGAGATTACGGACGAAAGTGAGAGAGTGTGTCGTCTGCTCTCGCGCGTAGAAGAGAAAGGAAAAATGAAAAAGAAAACTTGGCAGTGCAGTTGCGTATACTTGGGGGGAGGGGAGGCGACTCTGCTAACTGAGTTTCGGTAATTTTAGAAAATTAGTACAATCGCATGCATATAGACACGCGGCAAAGCTACACGGGC
This sequence comes from Anagyrus pseudococci, assembly GCA_030522585.1. NCBI lineage: Eukaryota > Metazoa > Arthropoda > Insecta > Hymenoptera > Encyrtidae > Anagyrus > Anagyrus pseudococci. The sequence goes on along the minus strand of JAPYYQ010003007.1, from coordinate 3,340 downwards.
GCGGGAGAAAAAAAGTACATCGCGATTCAGGTAAAACTTTTCGGGAGATAAAGCGTTTAATGTTTTCGAATAAGATGATTACATATCTCGAGCTTTATCGCACGAAATTGTTGCAACAACAACAGTCGAGCGACAAAGTCGTATCCGTTACGCGGCTGACTCGAATCACGAAAAGTAAAAGTAAGTGATTATATCGATTGATTCGTTATCAATTTGCAAAGCGCATGGAAAACGGTTAAATCGATAATCATTAAAATTTCATTAAACAACACACACGAGCGATTATGGGAACGAGAAAATTGTCGGCGAGACTAATCGAAGTATAGGGAAAGCAAAACGTTCCTCGTCGTTCACCGATAACTCTATTAAATTTTCATCCTCCAAGCCTACGGAGAGCTAGATCGCCGATTAACTCCGGAAGCTCGACAAAAGCTCTAACCCCCGGCGAGCTAAATCAAACGTCCGTTTCCAAGGGGAAAAGGGAAAAGAAAGAAAAACGTAAGAGGCCAAAGTGTTTAAACTCGTAACAGAGGGTGAATAGGCATAGGGTGATGTGCGCGTCGCCGTGGCCGGGCGTGCGAGGTAAAAAAATCCAAATCGGGAAAAACGCTGTCTCTGTCTGGCGTGGAACTTGCGCGCGGCGGCCGGACTTTTAATAATAGAAAGCTCTCGCGCGTTGCTCAGAGCCTCTGTGTGCGTATGTGTAGACTGAGGCTAGCTTAAGAGCATGCGTGTGTATATGTAGGGTGAGAGATAGAGAAAGCAGACTTACCCGGGCCGAGGTCCTCGCGTACATGGAGGGCACAGAGTACGCAGTGTGCGATGTCGAAGTACGGGTACATCTTGAGCTTGACCACCTGGTTGGCCATGTCGAGGAAGGCTTCGGCGTCCATGGCTGCTGCCGGCACCGCACCGCGGCTCTTTTTTCACCGGCTCTCCCTCGCGCTCTCGCGAAACTCGACGAAAAAAACTCGGCCTCTTGCAGCCGATACCGCGGACGTTTCACGAGCGAGTGTGTGTGTCTGACGACTGAGAGAGAGAGAGGCTAGGTGGCCGAGTGAGTTGCTCCTGCAGCTGCTCTGCTGTTCGGGCTTTTCCTTCCCACCGGGTTATGCGCGGAGCGACCGGGCGCGCGGGCACGACCGCTTCGACGGCCTAGATAAACTGAGGCCCAGCGCCAGGCTAACTTGTACCGCAACGCGACTGCCGCCCGCGAGCGAGAGACTGCTCTACTGCTTAGCTCTATGTCTATATAGCCAGGTTACACCGCGTCGTCTGCTCTCGCTCGTAGCTGTTGTCTATACATAGCAGACACAACTTTCTCTCTCTCTCTCTCTCTCTCTCTCTCTCTCTCTCTCTCCCTCTCTTTAGTCTTTTTCTCTCTGACGCAACACCATTTACCGCAAATTCGTAAGCAGCTGCGCACTAGAGGTATAGTGCATATAGATGTGTACACAGAGTACAGATACCCCGTTGTCTGCTGCGTCGTTATTAAAGGCAACTTACTTATCGGGCGTACAACGAATGTGTAAAACGTACTTTTGAATTTGGTCATTTTTACCAAACAGAATTGTATCGTGATTCTATTGTGATCGTTGATTGAAAATAAAACACTAGATTTTATTAGTATTTAAAAAATAAATGTATAACTTTTAGTTTTATAAACAAAGAAGCTTTACATACGTGTTATATTATTTGAGAATGTATTGAATATAAAATTACCCTGTCGAATATTTTATTAAAACTTATCATCAGAAGGCAACCGACATTGACAAATTTCTATACAGATTCTTAAGTAGTTTAATTTTTTTTTAAGTTCTGATATATGCAATTCTATGATTTAATTATGTAAGAAAACACTATGTGTGCAAATGAATTATAAAACAATATTTAAAATATTTTAATTTACACAGATCAATAAGAAATAATTAATAAAAATGTTTGTGTTAATTACTGTCCAAAATTTTCTTCCATGATATTCTTTTATACAAGTCAGCATTTGTCCAAGACTTGTATCTGCTTTATAAATTTAATTAAATACCTTTTTAAGTAGTCGATATTGCAGATATCGGCAATAATGAGAATATCAACTATATTGTCGTCGGTAATGATTTTCTCCAGTTCATTCTTACCTTACAGATCTATTTGAGAACATAAGCGTTTTCGGAGTGACACTTGTGCGCGCGAATACGAAAAAACATTAACATAGAGCGGATCCATCAGTGTTATTCCGAGATTTAAAAATGATACTGCTATTTAATAGTTTACTTCATTGCGGATAAATTCTTAAGGCAGTTTTGTCTAATAACTACGCAGCTGATAGTAAATAGAGCTGAATCAAAATTAAATACCAATTTTTTTTCTTTCAAGTGTAAAAGACGAGATTGGTTTTAATGAAAATAAGGTCGTTTATTTTTTGCTATTTATACACTCTAACAGTATTTATCGACTTCTTATCTATGGATTTTAATAAAGAACAACTACTGATAGAAGAGGTTGAAAAGCGCAAGATATTATGGAAGATAATTATTCATTTTCGAAATCCAAAGATTGGACATTATAATTTATCTTAATCTAATTACAATAATATTTTTTCCTGCCGGCGGACGAAAAGTGACAACTTTACGGCCGCTGCGCGGCCGAAATTTGTCGCTTTTCGTCGGCGCCGGCAGGATCACCTGTTTTATCACCCTCGGCTTCGCCTCGGGTGATAATTACAGGTGATCTGAGACTTTCTTTATTTTTCCGGCCTAGGTGCGTAATGTACTATTTCCAGAACAATACTGCATGAACAAATGGAAAGCACTTACCTCTGAATTTAAGTCTAATTTCAATAGCTTAAAAAAGTTTTATTTCTGGATGACATTTATGCGTCTAATTGGTGTTATTACCTGTCTCTGTATTTTTAAGAGGTAGTATTACTCCGGCAAACAGTACTGGAAATTTGGAGGAGCTCAGGGAAGTCGAAGAAAAAGTCATCGTGACTTTTCCTTTTTTTGCTGCCAAATGAAAAACTTCCGATCGCTAAAGTTCAAGATTCACGTATGAATAATATATCCGCAGAAAAAATTAATGTTTGTTAATTAGGCCAACCGAATCGTTCGTGAGTTCGCTTATCCTAATCTTTATTGGCAAGGCTAGCAAGTTTCAGAAAAGTGAAATCAAGATGATAGTATTTAAAAACATTTTATTTTGATGTTGTGTACGTTTGCACTGTAAGGATGCTCCAAAACCCAATTTCAATAAAAAAACCGCTGCTAACTACCTTAGCAGTATGCTTTCTCAAAAAACAATAACAATTTTTTATATTTGTAGTTTAAACCAACATTTTTAATTTTTA
>JAPYYQ010003006.1:0-13955 GCA_030522585.1 Anagyrus pseudococci | reverse complement strand
TTTTACTATATGCCGAGTGGATCTCCACTTTACTAAAAAAAATAGTAATTTTTGTTACATTTTTAACAATTTTTATTATAACACTTTTCTCAGTGTAGTCGTAATTTATGCGTTAGTAACAGAGCAATGTTTCTCTCCGAAGAAGTTGGAAAAATCAACGACGGTTTTATTTATCCGAAGCATCCTTAGCATCTGCTCTGGGGTAAACAAAAAGATGGAAAAAGTATAGTGTACACTGTAGCACAGCTATTCTCCTTATTTCGATTATTCAAACAATTTTCCAAGGCACGCCTCGGCGCAAAAGCTTATTCGCGGCCGCGCGAGGCTGGAACAAAGAGTAGAATGAAGAGAGAACGACAAAGAGCCCGAGAGGGTGAGGTGAGAGAACAAGGTGGAGAGCGTACTTCGGTAAGGGAAGTCGGGAAGTGCCTTGGAGTCCGGTGTGAGAGATGCTCCTCGGCGCTCTCTCTCTCTCTCTCTCTCTCTCGTGTCGGGCGGGGCTGCCAGCTCACATCTTGAACTATCACACGCCCCCGCGAGCATCCACCTTGAGAATTGAGAGAGAAAGAAAAAGCCGAGGTGTATATATACACAGGTCCCGGTTAACCCACCAGATCTTCCGGCCGGTACGACTAGCAAAAACCGTATCCTTTTTTAATTCAACACTTGTCGAATATAATTATATACGTGCATATTATGCGTGTGTATTTTAGATAAAGTTGAGCAACGTCGCGGTTCGATTACTTTGATATCGAACAAAGTCAATGTGTCAACCTGAATGGCTCAGGTGTGTTCTCTTTCTCTCTTGTCGCAGCGTGTACAAAGTATTTCCCGAGCGAGTTTAACACAGAGCCGCAGACATAATTCAGTGCTAATTCGTTATTAATAGAAAAAGCAGGGGACGATAGCAGAGCGAGAAGGCGCTATAAATCATTGGAGGCTTAAAAAGAGATAAGGGAGTTGTACACGCAGACGGAGACGCACACACGGACACGGAGTCTCTGCGGCCTCCAAGGAATCTAGATAGCGCGAATTCATTGAGCACTGAATTCAATGGGTCTTTAATTAGGCCTGAATATGAGTCAGTCACCAGTCAATCAAGTCAGTCTGCGCAGCGAGAGCTAGAGAGAGCTTACAACAAAACCGTACAATCTAAAAATACAGGGAGGGAAAGGAGGTAAGGACTTGACTCTCGCCAAGGACAAGGCGTGGCGGGTCTGTACATACAAATCCCTCGCGAGACTGTGTAAGCGAGCGGAAAGATGAAGCCGGAGCCGGGGGCTTGTATAGAAGCGCGCCGATAATGACCTCAAGACTGAAATCCCTCTCTAGCGCCGCGCTTGCTGTAGTATGCCAAAGAAAAACCGTCTCTCTCTCTCTCCCTTCAACGGACTGCTTTAACAGCAAAATTCCTTTAGCGCTCCGTTATCATATGTACAAAGGTGTATGTGTGTAGCACTCACGTAAACGATCACCTGCACATACCGATCACCGCGGGACTGGGGGGGGGGAGGGCTGGAAAATCGGTAAGAGAACGTACGGATTTAGTACTGACGTTGACTTTTTCTCACCGGCGCACACGAATCCTGGTCAGTCGGGAAGATCGCGTTCAGTTGTGTAGTCTAAGCGGCCAGGGTCAGCGGCCCACGGTCACATACACACTCGCGAAGACGATAAGTTCTCTCGCGTGTCCCAGATTTTCGCTGCTGGTCTAGCGATGACGTTGCCTTTATTCTACGAGCACCTTGACGTCTCCGTACACCTCGGCTTTTTATTACGTATCCACTTCGTGTGCCATGTTCGAGCTCGTGTATTTATGATTTTCGAATTCGTTAATTCGATTATGTGGCGCGTTCGGTTGAAATTCGTTTCCCCTCCCACTAATTATAGGATATATCGCGGGAGGCAGAGCTTTACGCAACGACGAGAGGCTCCCCCCCCCTCTACCCCCCAACGCAATTATCGAGCTCTCTAAATAATATTTTATCAAGCCAAGAAAGAGTGAAGGGGGGAAGAGAGAGAGAGAGTGTCTGCAAAAAACAAGGCGAACACGATCGGTGTAGCAGTCGAAATCGTCGGGGTCTCGGAGAAGCGCATTTCGTAAATTGCCATTTCGCTTCTCAAAACGATCATTAGTTATTCGGATGATCGGCGCCTCGACTCCTCCCCGATATCAACCAGTCGCGTGCTGCCCGGTTATAGGAGTAATTTTAGCTGGGGAGGGGGGGGATCAACGGTTTCCATTGTAATAGCAGTGTAGTCCTGGGCTAGGCTGTGCGTCGGGTTATGGGAGAAGGGGGATCGATTTCCCATAGTACGCAGTCACGGAAGGATGGACGCTGGCACAGCGTATCATATCGGCAAAACAGGGCTTTCGTGCGACAGAAGCGCTTGCACCGAGGGCGCTGTTTTACTTGACCCACTGGCTCCCGGGCTGGCCTCTTCCTTTTATTTCTCGCTTTCCTTCTTCGGCACTGCTCTTACGCTCTTTTTGCTCGAGCTCATCTCTTTTCGAGTGCAGGGACGTCGATGGCCTGGCGGGCGGTCTGTATATGCCAACTTCTCTCTCCTACTCGCTCGTTCTACCCATCTCTTCTCCTTTCTCTCTTGCTCTCCGTCTCTCGCCTCCTTTCTTCCTTTCTTTCGCAGCCGGCCAGCGTCATTAGCCGAGCATCTCGCGCTCGTTGGCCATTCTTTTTGCTTTTGTCGGCTGAACACGCCAGCCATCTCTCTCTGCTCCGTTTTATGCTCTCTGTATACCGCGTTGTAGCCGGCAGATTGCGCTTGGGACACGCCCGGGTGTACCCGCTACGAATAACGCATGCTGCTTTCCAACTTTTCTTCTGCCCTTCGATGCTTAAGCTACCGTTTCTCTGCCAATGTTTACAAGTTTTTTTTCCAACAAAAACAAAGGAGAAACTCGTTTTTGCAACGAGTGAGATTGCCAAGTCTTATCGATTCCTATCGATGAAGAAAATTATAAAATCTAGCGAATCGCCGATACTAAGCTATGCAGGCAGTCGGATTGTTGAATTCCCAGATATCCCGCTGAATCTATACACGAGTGTTAAGCTGTCTGCGTCATAAACACAGTCCGCTCGACTGGGTCCATGAACTAGATTCGCGGCTCTAAGGTTTCACACATCTCTCTCTCTCTCTCTCTTTCTCTTGCACTGGGAAAATCGCGCTCGTCCCTCGAAAATCGCGATAAAACGCAGCTGGCATTCCAGCGATGGTGCTCTTTCGACGAACACACCACCGTGACTCACGCCAATAATGACTCATTTCGCGGCTTTCAACTGCAGCGCGCGGGCGCCGCCGCTGCTGCTCGGTCTCCCTCTGTGTGTATTATTTTTTTCTCCGCTCTTTAGAGCAAGCTACACCTGAGAGAGGCCTCGAGTCATCGATAGATCGTGTTGCGCTGAAAAATTTATCATCACCTGCCGGCGCCCGCATTAACATATAATACATACACGCCCGAGTCCCAAGCAAAATATCGCTTTTCTATAAACCCCTTCTCCCCACGGTAGGATCATGTAAGTCACGCACCGTATAGATTTCCGTGTAAAAAGTCCACACGATCCGAAATCCGGCTGCGCGTATAACGCCGTAAGTGTTTGGCCGTACAAGAGAGTGTACGTAAAAGCTCTTAGGGGAAATTCATCGCGTTTGTAATTTGACATGTTTATGGTGGCGGCAGTCGAATCACACATACGCGCCAAGTAAGCGAGGACAAAAGCTGCTGCTGCTGCTGCTGCTGCTGCTGGCGCGTGTAAAGCAAGTGGCCAGAAGTAGAGAGGGAGATCGGCTGATTTACTTCGGGCGCGAATTCGCCGCGGTACAGCCATAAATCCGAGCGAGCGCCACCGTGATTACGCTTAATCGCCCGCACAACCGCACGGGCCTTGGGTAGCCATAAACTTTCTGTTCTGATGAGCACGCGTCCTTGTCCGAGTCGCCGGGACTACACGCTGCGCGTTGAAAATTTTGTTGTCGGTCTCGCTACACCGAGCTCTCTCTCTCTCTCTCTCGCCGCCTCATATGGCGCTACTCGGGATATATGTATACGAGAGAAAAAAAGCATTCCTGCCTGAGAGACAAACAGAGAGAAGAGCCTGGTGGAGTATGACTTTGCTGAGAATAGCTGGGCCTAACATTTGTCACCGATCAAAGGCCCTCGACCCGCCGAGAGACTGTGTGAAATTGATTATCACTAATTACACAGGCAGGCTTTGTGGAAGGAGAATAATCCGATTCATTGTTGAAAGTGGAGCTTAAAACCTTCTCTCTATCTCGGGGCCACACTCGTTGACATTCACGCGCGAGTATACTTCTCGTTGGGCGCGCTCTCTTTACACGCGTCGGCTGTGCGGTCGCTTCCGCGGCCGGCCGAAACAGGTCCTGGGCTCTGAAAACGAGACCGACCGGAAAATCCGCGTTCCCCGAAAGAATATTAACGAGAGAGTCCTCGTGTGTAGTCGTGCGCGCGGAGACCAAAGTCCGCCGAGATGGGCACGCGGCGAAAAAGGGAACGCTGCTCTCGCCGGAGTAACTCGTAACTCACTCGGACATTCATAGCGGGCGAGCGGTTAATGCTCGGGCGCGAACAGAGCGTGACAAACCGTTTCTAGGCTCTCCGCGTCTAGTGCCGGCCACTCTCTCTCGCGCGCGTCTATAAACGTGAAAAATTGAGCGTCAAGTGCGCGCTTTTCAGACGCGCCGTGTGTGTATGCGAGTTTATTTCAAGGCGCCCCGAACGCCGCCGCCCCGAGAATAATCTTCCGGGTAACGCGATACGCATGCTACACTCGCTCTCCTGGCGGTTTCTCTCCTTTTGAGCGATCATTGGCATTTGGGTCAGGGGTCGGACGATCCGAGACAGCTCTCGGTGAAACGACGGGAGAAAAGATTTCCGGCTTTGGAATTGAGTATTCCGCGGACGGGGATCGCGAAAAAAACGCCGCTGCTGCGGAGAGAGAGAAAGACAGCAGCAGCCGAGCGAGAAACAAAGTATGATTTACAGCGGCTTTTTCTCCACCCACCCCCCTATAGCCGCGCGCGCCTCCTCCTCTCTGTCTTTCTCTTTCTCGGCGCATGACCAGCAGGCCTGACCTCCCGAGCGAGCCCGCTAGTTTGCATATTTGCTTCGACGGACATACATCATGTCGCCAACGTTGTCGCCGCCGCTGCTGCTGCTGAGGCTGCTTCACCTGTGGTAATGCCGTACCCGTCGAGAATAACTGCGCCGCGCCTTTTAGCTTTTCGGTGTACTAATCCAACGAGAATATTGATTGGTGAATCGTATAGCAAAATTACCAGGCGACACTGAAAATACCGGGGTGCAAGGGAAAGAAAAGGGGAAAAAGGAGGATGTTTGGAGATGCCCCCAGAGTCTCGGCGACGGCTGCGCAGAAAGGAGAGGGTAGAAGGAGAGACAGGAGGAGGAAGCGCTCACGATCCGGCGATAGGCTCCGGCGAATTTGCATCCGTGGAATTCTCTCTGCAGCGCTCGGCGTCTCTTGTGGACCTTCCCCTCTCTCACTCGGCCAGGTTGCTGCTCGCAGGTCCAGGGACAAGAGGCGGCAGCAAGTGGCTAGATGGCCGCGGTATAGGCTCTGGCTACAACAGCAGCAGCCGGTAGCCCGCGCCCGTCGTGTATGCACGTCTGGGCTCGTGCCCAGCGCGCCGCTATGACGGCGCAACTATGCAAAACTCCCCTATCCCTCCCGCCCCTCAGCTTACTACTAGCAGCAGCAGCTGACGTTTCCTGGATACGCCGGCGTCGCTAGGGCCCTGCGCGCATTCGTTAATGCGACACGACTTTCCTCGGCGTGCAAGCGCCAATCCGCCCTCCTCCCCCTTCTCCGCCCACCCCCTCTCTCTTCAGGCCATGGGGGCCGTTTATCCGCGAAAAATCCAGCCCTTATCTTGATCCGATTGTGCAGCGGGACGAGCGCTGGAATTTTTCTCCTGCCACGTTTTTTTCTTTCCACCAGCCGTGAGCCCAAGGGTCATTCCCGCAACGACTCTTTCTACCTTTTTTTCCTCTCTGGAAACGCTTTCGTGCACTGGCAGATCGAAGGGCGTGCGAGGGACCGGAGAATCGCTGGATACTTTGTACCTGTCCTTTCTATTATTGCACTTGGAGAGTCCACGTAAGCGAACAATTGGGTATTTAGATTAGTGGAAATAACTTTCACACTGTCATTATCCGCGCAATAACATTGTCTGACCAAACACGGTATGCCTCTATGTGTTTCGAGGCCTGCTCGACTGCTGCGCATACACCCGTATAATGAACAATCGTAACCGCGATTACATCATTAACTCGTCCCCAATTTGTTTTTTTTCTCTCACTCCTCCACTTGACAGTCTGACGCTGAACAAAACACATTCGCCATCGCGCTAACTTCCAAATACGAGAAATCATTCGCACGGCTCGAATACGGTTCGCACAGCCTAGTCATCGTTTCAAGCCGAGAGAGCTGTATATTGCATAGTATACACGATAAAGCTCACGCAATATAGTTCGCGCGTGTCAACAATTAGGAAAGCGAGGATAAGAGCGACGACTTTGCTCTCATAATTAATCCGTCCATTACTCGAAGGTGATTCAATAAATAGCGGCGATTACGCAGACCGCGCATCATCATCATCATCAACATCATCGCCGGCTGGCCAGCTACGGTAGCGCCAGTACACTGACTCGCGCGCGCCTCGGGCCACGGAAAAACAAGCCAAACCGGAACTCTCTACTCTTACTGCACACTCCTCGCAGCTGCTCACCGTCCTTTCTTTGCTTTATTCTCTTTCTCTCTCTCTCTCTCTCTCTCTCTCTCACTCCCTTTCGCCTCTCGGGCTCTATCTGTTCCAACGATCGCTTACACGTCGGCTTTTCGCCGCTGTTTTGATATCGGCCGCGTTTAATAATATGAAAGCCCGGCCGAGGCCCGTTGGCAATACGTAAGTAGGCATAAATCATGACTCTATCAATTATGTATGTTTAGCGTTTAATAACGATAGTAAACCCACAGCGCACAACCCACGCCCAAAGCGCGCCTGCTCTCTCTCTTTCTCTCTCAGAGCTCTGTAGAGCTAATAAAGATTCAGAGATCCATAAAATGGCCACTCGAGCCCTCGTTGTGTCCGATAATAAAGGCGATTAGTTGATCCGGACTTATTGTCGATTAAAACAAGAGAAAGATCAACAAGGATCGCACTTGCGGCTTTATTTCCATTGCGCTTAGCCGCCGAGACTCCCAATTTTCTCGCCGCAGGAAATCGGCGCTAGCGATCTTTAGGCGACGCGCCCAATCGGCCTGGAGGGAAACCGGATGCAGGCAGCCCGGTGTCTCTACCACGCGGACTCTCCGTCCTCATCCTCCTCCTTTTTCGAGCGGCGTATAGGGTAAGAGTCCGCATAGGAGAGTCCTCCTCGTGCGGCGTCGCGCCCTATATATGCAGCGCATTATCGTCTCGCGCTCGTGTCGCGGCGCGCGCTGTGTCCTTATCTTATCGCCGATCGATTATCTCTTCCTTCTCTTTCTCTCTCGGCTCTTCCTCCAACCTGAGCCCCTGCTACCGGGGACCGTTCGGCATCAGGCGTGATAAAACGTGTTAGCCGCTCCTCCTATCTACCCCGTGAGCCTGCGCCGGGAGGAAAATCTCCGCCGTGCTCACTAGTTTGTCTCTGGTCAACCTTAAAGCTGCTATTCCGTGAGTTGAATAAAAAAAATGCAAAGTGTCATGAGTGTGTCCCTTGGAGCTTGTCTTTTTTTTTTTTTCTTCACTTTTGGACGCCGGCGGTGCGCGGAAAAACAAGCTGAATTAAAATAGGGAAGAAAGCTTGGCAAAGCTTCCCTATCCCGTTTTCCCTCCCTCATTCTCTAAAACGAAACGCTTGTATTCCACGATTTCGACTTTCCGTATTGTTCCCTTATCGCGCGCGGATATCTCAGATACACAGGCGCACTCTCGGACGTCCACCGAGTTAGAACTAATAGTCCACCCGTGCGGTGCTGCTTCTTCTTCTGCTTCCCCACAGCTTTCTCGACTCTGGATCTTTTACTCTTCTCTCTTTCTCACCAACCGGGAAATCTTAGCGCCTAGCTTTGTAGATATGTAGATGTGGACACGACTTTTTCCACGCTAGCCTCGGCGAGATATCGGCTGGGAAAAAACGGATTTAACAGTTTTAATGGCGACACTTTTAACTCGAATCATTACACGAGACCCTTTGCAGATAAACCGGCCGAATTAAATGATTAGTACACTGGTAATTAGAAGATTGATCATTATCAGCGGGACGTCATGAAAATACTATCAACTTCGATTTCTTCGCATCTTTTGATTCAAGTCAGCTGGATAATATAGTTATATCCGAGTAATAATCTGAAAAACAATAAAAAATCTCTTGCGTAATTCAGGCAAAACGTAATCAAATTAGGTAAAGAAAAAACGACGAAGGTAAAACTAGATCAGCAATTCTTTTCCTTCCTCGGCCTAATCAAAAACTCCCGAGCCAATAGACCTTGCCTTTTTTCGCCTACTCTCGTGAAATGAATTTCAGCTCCGACTGGCGCTCCCTCGCGATATTTCGCAAGTGGAGCAGGAGCGCGTTAATCCGACGCGCAATTTCGCGGATAACGATCAGCCGCGCATGTAAGCGTACTACCAAATCCGAAAGTTTCCAACTGGCTAGACTAAAATCGTAATCCGAGTCAGACCATCGATCATCCCTTGACGAATGCTGCCTTCTGGCCAAAAATCAGATGATTGCCAAATGCGATCCTAGTGCGCTTGGTAATTCGCCAGGGCAATTATTGTTGATGAAGCGCGTTAATGAATTGTCCGAGGTAATCGAGTTAAAATAATAGTTTAGGTTGAGAGTCGTAATTGTACATTCGTATGAAAAGTTGTTTTAAATTTTTTGGAAGTATTTAAAATATCCCTGTTTTTTATTGATAAAATTAATTTGGTTATACGTGGTTATGTAAAGTGATAAATTATCTCAATATAAGCTGTACGAAATTTTCATCACATTCGTCTTGTAACTTTGTGACCTACTAAGAACGAAGCGCTCGGTAGTCCTATTTCTGCACTTCACCTACCTCAAAATAAAAAAAAGAAAAATTTCGAGTGACCTATTTCGAGAGTAGGCACTCACTTCGATTGACAATCTGACCGACGCGTAATCTCCAGGCAATCCCAAAAACATAGCTCCCGAGTGTAGGGCATCGTTATTAGGCAAATGATAGTGCATCGTCCCTCTGCCCGTTTGCTCGCAGGTATACAGTCTCTCGGCTCCCGTGGCCCACGGTGCGTCACGCATCCATTTTATCGAGATTACAATGGGCGATTCGCTGGCGATTGATCGGACGTCCAGCAGCTGCCACTTTGCCGATTGCTGGTGAAGCGAGCTGTGCATTGATAGAAAAGAAAGACGAAGCTGTGTCTGTTTGTGGGGGGGGGGGGGGGAGGAGAGGAAAACAAAGGAAAAGGGAGAAATGAAAATGAGAAAAGTGTCGGAAAGTGTAGGACAACCGGCGATAAGCCGCGGCTGTGGATGCCGTTCCTCCGGCGTAGGCGCATAGATTAGCGTCGGAGGTGCGACTCGAGGGAAAAAAGTGGTTACTCACTCCGCTTCTTTGTCCGAAACACGTGGCGTTGGCTGGAGAGCGCAAGAAAGAAAAAAAAAGAGGCCTCTAAGGTAACGCCCTTCGATTCCGGAATCCGCAGAAGGGCCCGCACGCGAGAGCCCCCGCGCCCATACACCGGATAATCGCTACCCTAGGCCTGGCTGGCCCTTGCTCCCCCCCCCCCGCTGCAGGATGCCACGGTCACGAAAGCGCGCGGCATTCTTGCCCGGCCGCGAAAATTGCAGAGGCGCAAGGTCGACGAGGGGGCGCGCGAGCCTCCCCCTCTTCGCTCGAGAGAGAGAGAGAAAGAGAGCTTTGGGAGAGTGCGTAATGTCTGGGTTTGTGCCGCAGTCTCTCATAGCCGCCCCCTGCCCTGGCTTTTCTTGCATCGCGTGAGCCGGGGGAGGCTCGATCATACCCCTCGACTTATATGCACGAGAGAATTGTACGGGCGGCCGATTGGCGTGTGTATCGATGTGCGCGCGGCTGAACGAGTTGGGAAAAACTTTGGCCGGAGAGGAGGAGGAAAAAAAACTCGCAGACGCGGCGAGGGCGAAGTAGGCCCTGTCAAGCGCGAGGGCTGTAATGAAGGCTCGAGAAAAGTTTTACGCCGGCGTGGCGCAAGAACAAAGGGAATATCGCACGGGTATGGAAAGGTGTATTATCGCGGAGAATTTGCGATTTGTCGCTCGGCTACTCGGCGACTTTAGTCTGCGGTAATAAAACCAAAGAGCGTCGTCGTTTCTTGTGCTTGCAGTAAATATCGCATGAATTTCTATTTTTACCCCCGCGCAGTCGAATTACAACTTGGAATACAGAGAAATACATGCGAGACCACATGCTAAAGGCGTTTGGGTCGCGCGATATCGCAACTTCACTCCGCTGTCTTTGAAGAAAAAAAAAAGAACCGGACGATTGTCAAAGCGATGAAATCGAATTTTCGAACTCCAGCAATAAAAGGTACATAAGAACAAGGGTGGGGAGAGGGAGAGAGAGAGAGAGAGAGAAAGCTGCGTCTGTGTAAGGCCCAGGCATTATGAGCGCGGGGGCCGTTGCCCCCCAATGAACCTCGGCCGGTGGGATAGCTTGCGCGCACGCTTCTCCCGCGCAGCCATCTACTCTATCCGCACACGCGTGTCTTCTTCTCCCGCGCAGCAGCGACTGGCGGCTGGACCCCGCCCGGGTCGAAGGTCGCTCACCTGTTCTTACGGCCAGCATATAGCTATACGTATACGCGTACATTTGCTTGGTGCGTATTATCTTTGGTCTATTCTTCGATTCGATAAAACTTTAATCGTTGTTATTAGACATTTCTTTTTCTCTTTTCTTATATTTTATCAATTTTTTCTTGCTTGTCAATCTGGTCGCGTACATTTTTATTAGGTTATCTACTAAACTCGTTTCGATCTAGTTCCATAAAAACTATCTCCGTGTTTCACAGCACCATAAATAATTAGAATTTATCATAGCACGGTTCTGCGATATAGGTATATAGGGAAAGGAGGGAAAATAGCGGTGTCTCCGAAAAATTCCGGAAAACCGTAAACAACGTTGTTGGACAGTTTTGCTTAGCTGCGCTCGTGGCTCTCTCTCTCTCTCTCTCTGCCCCCTCGCAAGTGCTCCTTCTAGCTTTTCCCAGCCGCGTGCGGGACACCTCTCTTCCCCATTCCTTCTACCGGCACTTTTCTCCCGAGTCCCTCCCGCATTCTATCGATATTTCTCCGACGCGCGGGTGCGTCGCCTTCCCTCTGCCCCTGCTCCTCCACTCTCTCCCCTCTTCTCTGTCGGAGGATTTTCCCTCGCACCGATAACATCGTATAAGCTCTCCCTCGTGAGCGCGAGCGAGTGTGTAGAGCCGACCAGGATAGACGCGCCTGCGCGTATACATTTGCATGCGCGCGAATAAACCGCATATATACCCTGTCGCTGCGTAAGCGCGAACAGAAGCTACGAGTTATACCTGGATTGGTCGCTTGATAGTGCCAGCTTGTGTTGGAGATTCTTTTTTTTTTGTTAGTATGCCAGCCGAGAGAGATGAAGTTGTTGGAGATTGAAAATATTGGAAACAAGTTTTTTGCAATATGTCGTTTCTTTTTTTCATTCTCAGCAAAAAATTGTACTTTGATTTCTTAATACCCAATTGATGAATATTTTGAATCGAGAAAAACTCAGAATTTTCATTAGATCTCCCCCCCTCCGCCCCCCAATAAAATCCTAACCGTGGCAAAAAGTTCGCTCGCGCTTCGCGCAAGTCTCCGGGGAAAAGTATCGAGCACAAGTTTTCTCCAGCGAGTGTGCTTTCATAAAATTCAGCTTGTAATTCCGAGAGCCTAACGTCTTGCTTATCTTATTCCCTTACGTAGGCCGTTGTCTGTGCGGGGGGGACGTATACACAGCATCTCTTTGAGCAAGAAAAAGCCCTCTGTAAATGGCGAGGAGATCAACTTACCCGACTAAATCATTACGCGCTCTCGGGCAATCTCGACTTAAGCAATAGAAACGTCAATGCTGAATTCTTTATACCTCTCTCCCTCCCCGTATCAGTGAAAGTAACTCGCCTTTTCCATCATTTTTTTCCTCTGCCTAAATTACTACTTTAAACTCATCACTCAATTTATCCACGTAAGCAAAAAAAAAAAAAATTAACTGAAAAGTGAACCAATCCAACTAATTAGCCCGTACTTTGATTTGTTTCAGGTGAGTGACGATCTACGTCAATTCGTTCGCACGTCTCTCTCTATCCCGAGTTCGGTGAGTTAATCCAGCCTGGAGTTTGGTATATACGATCGTGACTTTCCCCTTAGCATCTCATCCTCGAAAACACCAGGGGTCGAAGTCGTCATTAATCGATGCGCCCATCACCCGCCAATTCCCCTTCTCTCCCCTGCCCCTCTGGCCGCCCTAGTCTTGTGCGATCCCAAGCACATTCGGTCTATCGTGACTTCACGTTGGGAGCAATTAGCGCCTCTTCGCGTTCCCACATGAGATAAAGAGTAGCTCGGGCTCAAGTTTGGCGCGCTTTTTTTCCCCGGCAGCTGATTGATTTTTAAGCGGCGGACAGCTAAGCGCGCCTTGGGGGCTAATTAAACGCGACTCCAGCTCCAAAGGCTCCATCATAAAGGTTAAGCGCGGGATATGGATTTACAGTTGTAAATGAGCCGCTTTGCCAGAGAGAGGCAGAGAGATACACGAGCACTCTGCTTATTTATTGGAGGCCGGAACGCCGTGTATAAGTTTTCACTGCGGAATCTAATAAGACGCGTGCGTTCGCTCGACTCTGCTGCGTGTGTGCTTGCGGTTTTTTCACTCCCCCCCCCCATCTTCGCGACTAGTCTCTCTCTCTACCCTCGCTCTCGGATTTATGCTTGGTATTAAAATTATTATGAATGATTTTATGCTGATTTCCGGCTCGATTTACGAGCCTCGCGCTAGTCCGGACTACTCTCACCCCCCCCCCCTCTTTTTTTCCCTCCTCACACTCCAACGATATTCACAAGTACGGCGAATTCGTTTCGGCTCGTCGACAGTCTATTACCGTCAGCGTTTGCCCTAAGCGCCGGAGATACATTTTACGACACACAGTTTGCGCGACGGCGGCGCCAGCCGCTCTTCCTCCAATTAACGAAAAATTTCTCATCGATATAAAATCGATTTTTCAATCGACCTTAAAACCGCGAAATTTCTCTTCCAACCCCCTTTCCTCGCGGCTTCATTTTCGCAAGTATCTCTCTCTCTTTCTCTCGTGGCGTTATCATACATTAAACGGATTAAGATTCCGCGTCTCGCTCCCACAGTTTAGCGCGAGCGACGCGTCTCGCGCACGAGGGAGAGATAGATTTGCATGCCCGAGAGCTTAATCGGATGATCCGCGCGGGAAAACGCGACGATATCTTTCTCCCTGCGCGTCTATGCCTCTTTTACGCGGAAAAGGAAAGTTCTACGAGGTCAGGCGAAGCTGGTGAGCGTGTGTGCGTGAGCTTGGCCATTACGCGCAGTACCATCGAATGCGCGTCTATCAATTATACGAGCGAGCTGCACCCAACCCACTATCGCGATCTCTGCTGATACGCATGCATATCTAGCTTACGCAGGAGCGATTGATATTTGATGTTCAAGGCCAAAAGCGGAAAAGTTTATAAAGTTAGATATATTAGTTCTCTGCGTGGCTGAGCTTGTGCCGTGGAATTGTGGTGACGGGTTTTTACGTATACCCCTTTTTTATACACGTATAAATAAGTATAAGTAAATTTTACAACAAAATTTTAGAAAATTTACTATACTGTATAGGTTTTGGGGGACAGACTCGAAATATATTAA
>JAPYYQ010003005.1:0-39377 GCA_030522585.1 Anagyrus pseudococci | reverse complement strand
CTCTACTTATTTAATAGAGCACTGACTATAACGATATGGTGGGATTCTGGTCATTCCTATTCGCCTGACCATTTTTCACCATCAAATTTCCTACAGGGGAGTCGACGATTATTGTTCGTACAATTACATTTTTTAAATAACTCGTTTAATGTGCACGGTTGATATTTCATAAAAAGGCGTACTCGTAAAATTGAATAATTTTACGGAAATTCATTTGATCTGTAATTAAAGTACAATTGTTATTTATTAAATATTGTTTTACTAGAATTCATATCAGTCAAAATTGCTTCAATTTCGTGCACGAAGAAGTTCAAATTTCAAGGATAATAAATAAACGAATAGCTCGGTAGTCATAATGTAAATAACATTAGAATAATTACGATCTTCAAATGTGCATAATCCATCGTATAATAATAACGTAATTAAATAAGAGTTTAAAACTTTTCAAGCGCGGACAGCTTAAAATGTCATGTATTGTCTCAAGCATAAGAGGATTTTAGTATTATCAAGTCTATTATATTTTGTGTTGTGAAATTTACTCTACAGACAGTGTGTAATTTACAATTAAAAGTAGATTCACAGAAGAAAGCCTTTTTAAGAGCATAACATTTTTGCAAAATTTTCACCCGATAAGAATTTGCGCGTATGAATTTTGTATTTGTTTAAGAGTTTCATTATAAATTGTTGCAAATTTTGATGATATGAGTACCCTGTATTCGTACCTTTAGCATTAATACATTCGTTTTTCACTTAAAATTCATTAATTTTACTTCGTATACAATTATTTATAAATAAACGTTCAAATGACTTTAATTTTATCATACAGCATAAATAAATTCATGTCTCGCTTGAGTTATTAATGTAAATCTCTCCCTCTGAATATAAAAAGCAATATTCATTACGTATTTGACGTAAACTTTTAGGGGGATATTGAAAACTTAACAATATACGTTATTTGGTATTACGCGATGATCGGCTTAAAAATTTATGATAATCTGTAAAACAAAATTTATTTTGAATTTTCCATCGCGCTTGAAATTAATTACACTATACTGTTTCCGTAGAAATCCCGATGAATTAAATAATACCTAAAATATTTTGAAAATCCGTGGAATTTATGCTACAATCGCTAAATGCCCAATGAAAAATCGTTTATCAAGTCTATAGAACGCGGCAATATATATTTCGCACAAAAGAAGTGAAACGTTATAAAAAAAAAAAAAAATTACAAATCAATTCTCCTTTGATATTAGGTGTGAATTAAAACTCGCCCCTTAAATTCTTTTTATTCCCAGCGTCGGTCCAATAAATTACTTACTTCCTCAAAAGATTATTCCGCAAGCTAAATCACTTCCATTTTTCTCGAATTAAGCGCAACATGTGCGATGGCCTCGGCCCCCGGGGGACACTAAGAGAAATGATAACGATAAGTCGCGATCATTTTTACAGCCGGGACGTCCTCGACTTTGCGCCACGTTCCAAATCCCCTGAAATCTCGTAAAAGTCCTCCGCACGCCTTTCTTGCGACGCAGAATCGCCTGACGTTGGGGATAAATTTCAAGACGTACCGAAGCAAGACCGAATTCGAGCGAGCATGGTGGCTGGGGGAGGGTCTCGCCGTATATTCTACGAATTCTCCTGGATCCTTGGGAGTTCATTCGACGACACGTATAGAGGGGGGGATGGGATCTCGGCTGATCGTTCGCTCGTCATGTCTGCCTACTTGTCGGATTATTCGCATCTGCTCGTCGTGGTTTGTATTCCGGACGGAATTCATTCCATTACCCAATTGATTAATTATTTCGCTAATGCCATACACAGTGGCGAGCCCCTACACGCCCGCAAAATCGAATTCGCCGAGGATTCGGATGTGTGTGCGCAGGTGTGGAACATCAGCGGGGAGTTTGTTGAAACTTAGTTTCCCTGGATTTTTAATCAGCTGACTTTCAACTGTCAGCTTTTTTTTTTTTTTAAAGTAGCTATTGTTTGAGTTGTGCGTAGAAGAGAAGCTCGCGTGAGCAAACAAACTTGATCGTGTGCGGATGAAATTTAAAATTTATTTGTTCTTCATTCGATTAAGTACTTTTTCAACGCGAATCATTGCTCTGAGTGACTTATGAAAAAAAAAAAGAAAACTGAATATCCGCTCGTGTAGTTTATCGAGTACCAACCGGCTTTGGCGGGGATTAAACAGTTTAGTGGAAATTTAGCGAGACTATTGTGGACCGATAGAAGGCTGCGGTTTTGTCCGAAGCAGCAGTTCAGCCTAACGGATTACAAAAGCCAAGCAAGTGAAAGCTTTGGAAACGCACTGGATGTATATTGTATTTCCATTTTTTGCGCGCGTTCTTCTTTATTTCAGAACGAAATATAAAATATCGAATGAAACATCCATTTTTCACGCGTATTCCGAAGGTTGCCTCGTTCTTTTTTTTTTTATGACGATACATCAGTTTCAAAACAAAAATGCCAGCGCACAATTTCGGAGAGAAACATCCAATATTACATGCTCAGTTGAATGAAAATTTTACAAAGTATATTTTCCTTTTTTTTATTCACAGTCTGTTTTTTCTCGATATATTTCCGTGTTTGTGGAAGGTCGCTCCGGTCTATTTTTAAATAAAACACGTTCCATTCGCCGCCCTTCGCTATTCCCATTAATCGAATAAACGTCAACCGCAAAGATTAACCGCCTCGGCAGCGCAAAGTTATAATAACAAATCGAAGCATATCCCAACTCTCGAAATTTTTCAAAAACTAATCTTCCGATCTGGTCACGCGGCAGAGACAAGAGCGCCGAGCAGCTTGGCTCTCTCGGCCGCAACAAAATCCGTATATCCAGCAATTAATATCCGCAGGAGAAATAAAAGTAAGAGCAAGCGCAGAGCTTGCGCGCGATAAAAATCGCCGTCATAACTCGAGAGCGATAAGCAGAGCCATAAAATAAATCCGAGCGAGACAGGGGAGGGGATGAGAAGGCGCAGGAGGCAGGCGACAATCATCTGAGCCGCCGGGCGAAACTTGCCAGGCGAGCATAATCGCCATCCGGAGACGGCTTGGAAAGCGGCTGGCAAGCGGAAGCGAGACAGCGTGTACATAGTGCAAGAGAGGCGTGGCCCTGGTGCGCACAGTGCCGAAAACTTTCGCACAGCCACGCGCGCGCGGGCCGCGACAGACGTCCAACGCAAGGGGCGATAATTTCCCGGGCGCGGGACTATAATTAAATCTGCTGCTACGGGCCTGGCTGGCCGCGCTCTGTACTCGCTGCTCGAAACTTGCAGCCGCTCCCCCCCCCTCTAGCATCGCCGAGAAAATTGCCCGAGGCGTTTTAGCACCTCGCTCTCCTCTCTCGGCCAGCGCTACGGGGCTTAAGTGGTCCGTCCGCAGGGAGCCTGCCCCTCCCCCGGCGCTAGGTTTTAGTGCGGTCGTCTCGGGGTGCCTGAAAAGGCTCGATGGACTAGCCGCCGAGGCGACTTAGCCACCCTCTCTCTCTCGTCCGTCCGACTGTGGCGGATCCATTAGCATGAAAGACTGATATCGGAAGCGAAACGCACAAAGAGCGATCGCCCGTGAAGACGTTTCCGAGTAATGTACGCCGTGTCTTGATGCCTCTCCCTCCCCACTTTCCCACCCGGCTTTTTCCATCCTCGCGTGTCCGCCTGAGCTCTCTCGAGTGAGTTATTGCGAGGCACAACAACACGGGGCCTATAGATATCTGTGTGTATATACGCTGCCGAGGCTGTGTGTGCGTTTATATACGTATATTCTTACCTATAAAAGGAGATGTGCGCGCGACCGGAATTTTTCTCGAGGCTTTATTATTTTTATTAAGAGAGACGTTCTTTGTTGCGGGTGGACAAGGGGGCCGGGTGCTGCTAGGGGGGGGGGGGAGTACCGACGGCCGGATGAATTTTTCTGCGGATATATAGAGGGCGGGGTCCCCGGCGCGAGATGAAATCGACGGTATATATACGTCCCTCTCGCTCTCTCTTTCTCCCACTCGGTCTCTCGGTATAATTTACCGAGCAAACTGCCGAGTTGACGGGACGGGAATGATAGTCCCGATTCGTTCGGGAAATATTTGCTTAAGGGTCACATGGAAAATTAGAGGAGCCCCGAGAGCGCGGGTATATAACGAGATGTGCGCCCGAGATATATATAGCTAACCACGCGCGCGCTCGTTTTTTCGATCAGCCGATTTCTATACCAAGTATCGTGATTACTTTTTCAGATTTGTTTTTTCCCCCTCTCTACTCCTCTTTTTCTTGTACACCGCGAGTGGGTAAACGTAATTTAGGGTCTATCGCATTTTATATACACGCCGGTTTTTTCGCTTGTCATTTTTGATGATCGACGCTCTAGTGCATGGCTACGAACGATCTTCTAAATAATTCAGGTCGCTCGGAAGCCGAAGATAATAATTCAGCTTCGGCACTGTCAATTAGTACAAAACGTAGTGGCTACAATCAATGAGGTATCTAAAATCGATTGATTGTTTTTTCGATAAAACGGCAATGATGTATGGCGCGGGCACACCGGGGGGTAAGCGCGCCGGAGAGTAATTTAACTGGTTCAAATGCGAGCAGGCTATACTTGTTCTCTCTGTGTATATAAGCGCACAAATATATATATCTCTGTTTAACATTAACTGTAAGCGAGGTTGATATGAAAGTTACAGTAGAGTAACCTTGTTTTACGAATACGCTTGGCAAGAAAGTTATGAACAGTCCAAACATAATATACGCCACTGCGACCGGAAAAAGACCGTTTAACAAGCGTAACCAAATTGTTAAAGAGGGGGATTAAAATTCGTTATGTTAATGGAAATGAATTTTTTATAAAGCACCGCAGCAAACGAGATGATGATTTATAGAAAGTGCGAATAATAGAAGTAGTTTAAATATCTGACCAAAATCGGATTGTTCTACTTTTGATTAATGCACGTAAGTATATTATTGAAACAAACGTAACCGGTTTGTGTATGCGTTTCGTTAAAATTTACGTCGTTAATGCACGCACTTAACTATTTATTCCATTTGTGGCCGGAGCTTACGTAATATAACAGCAGCACTGCTTTTATTCGCAAAGTTCGACCGACAGACGTACTCGTAGACTGGAGCTCTCATATCGCGAGATTAGCCGAATACCTCGTAACAAATAGTTGTAAACTAGAAATTTTTTGAGCAAAGAAAAGCTCATAATTTTGCTTGGCAATCAGTAATCCAAAAAGTTCGGGGTATTTATTAAAATTGCTGAAATTCTTAGCGAAGTATAGAAGAGGCAAAACGAAGAAGAAGACGAAGAGGAAGAAAAGCATGAAATCGCCAAAGTTTACGGTTGAACTAGAGAGACATTGGCTTTTATGTCGAAGGCCTGTAAGAAAGAAGAGCAAGGGAAGATGGGGCGGTCGAGGGCAAAAAAAAAGTTCATCAGCGCTATCAGGCCGGCAAAGCTCGGCTTACCCGCAAAAAGCTCTCGCGCATCGCTCGGCGAAGAAAGACCCCAAGGGCTTTTCAATCCCAACTTTTTTTTCCCCCATTCCCTCTCGTTATCGGCTGGCCCAAAAGTCAGAGCGGAAGATTGATAAAGTCGCTTTAGCCGGCTAATACCTCCGGGTAATAAGCGCTTACAAAACAAACGAGAGAGAGAGAGAGAGAGAGAGAGAGAGATCGCGTTAAAGAGTAAGCTAGCGATGAAAAGTAGCCGTGCGTGTGCCTTTGACGTCGCGCTCAGAAGCTCTCTCGCTGCTTTGGCAGGATTCAATTTAGCGGTGGGCATTCGTCAGTCGACGGCGAAAGCGCCTACAGAGCAAAAGGGTATACTCGGAAGCCCCTCTCGCCGTGAATGGCAGAGAGGCAGTCCCAAAAGTGCCGGGGCTCTCCTCATCGGCAAGTTCTCGCGCGCGCGTGCAAAGGGAGTGGCCAGCTGGCTCTCTCTCTCAGCGCGCACGCGTCCGTGTGCGTCGTAAAGCGGCCGGCTCTACAGGCGCGAGCTTGCGAGGAAGGGGTGTGTAGGTGTCGATGCGCGGCAAATCGAGCGGCGCTAATCGAGTGGAGGAGCACGCACACCTATCTCCCCCTTCCGCTTTAGCTAGACCGCTTTAATTGAACCGACTGACCGCTCTGCCGGCAGCGTTTGGCTTTTTACCGCGCGCCGTAATCGTAGACCCGCTCTCCTGTCCCCTCTTGGCTTTAGCGCGACTTTAACTCGGCTGTTAAATGGCCCGGAGCTTTAACTTTGTTGAAATTGATCGGCTGGGCCCGCTGAGCCAGTCTCTCTCTCTCTCTCTCTCTCTCTCTCGATCTGAGTGTGCGTGTGCGTGTGTGTGTGTGTGTGTGTATATAGCTAATTACCGCATTTAACTGGAGGCTCTCGCGTGGCTATCGATTCCCCCCGGAGACAATCTCGGGCTTCCAATCAGCGGCTAAGCTCCCTCGCAGTCTGCCGCCGCTCTGCGGTTGAACCTCTCTCTCTCTCTCTCTTTCTCTTTCTCTGTGCGTGCACGGCAATATCAGCGCTTCCTCTCCAGCTTCGCCCAAATAAATTTAAATCTTCGTCACTGCTGGAAAAAGGGAAAAAAAACAACGGCAGCGGGGACTGAGCTTTATTATACAGCTCGGACGCGTTGCGTCGCTCTCGGAGCGTCCGAGCGTAGCCGGGGCTTATCTACTTATATATTATCTCTCCGGCTCGGCGAGCGTCATGCAGAGAAGCCCGCCTCACGTGATCTTCTGGGCCGCGTATAGCGTCTCAGCGCGCTGTGCGGGATGCGTAGCCGGGGAGGGCAGCTGTGTATGTCGATCGCGGCACCACAGACAAAACGCACTTCACTGTCGATCGAGGCACAACGAAGCACGAGCAGTATGCGAAGGGTATAGCTGGGCCGCAGTGGTAACAGCCAGTGTCCCGTCCGACAGTAGCTGCACTACTTGCCGCAGAGATATAGAGCGAGAGCAGAGACGCGCGCTTGCCTCGCGACGGCCAGCTGCCGACTGACGTCGCGGCGGCCTCGCTACTCGTTTAATAAGGGTGGTGGCGGCGGCGGTGCCAGCGCCACCGAGAGAGGACCGAGCAGCCGACGCAGAAGCCCAAGTTCCGAGAGAGGGAAGCTAGAGCGCAAGGACTCTCGCCTGTTGGAGAGGAGGGGGGGCGGCAGCCTGCAAGGGAGGGATGGGGTTTCGTTCGCTGGGCGAGAGGGGGAGGAAGGAAGGAAGCTCTACTCTCGCGGCCGCGTCTTGCGCCTCATGCCACCACCCCTTTGCCCTCCTACCGGCTCCAACGCCCGAGTGCTTCGACCTTTCCTTCTCTTCTTTCGCTCTCTTGGGCCACTCCTCGGCTTTCTCTCTCTCTCTCTCGCGCTCGGTCCCGCGCACGGAGTTCATTTCGGAGAACTTTGCTATCATCTTTCTCTCGCCCGGCTTCTATACTCATATATGCCGCATCCTTGTATGGCTGTGTGTGTGTTTGCTGGCTTGCGTTTGCCGAGGCTGGCTTTTTCACTTGTTATTTCAACGCGAGCCCGGCGGTTCAACAAAGAGTTTTGCTTTATTACTTTGGAGAGACAAAGAGAGCCAAAGAGAGAGAGAGAGAGAGGAAGAGAGAGTAATGGCAAAACAAGCCGGAGCCGGCGCTTATCTCGTAAATCTAGGACGTGTCACGGTGAAGCCTCTCTCTCTCTCTCTCTCTCTCTCTCTCTCTCTCTTTTGCAAAGACGTAGAGTGGCCGAGGGAACAGGGGGAGGGGGTTATAGGGAGATTGAGAGATTTTACGCTTTGGCTTTGTCGCGCTTGTCAAAAGCCCTGCGTTTGACGCGAAAGCTCAATCGAGCGGTTTTATATGCACTTTGCCTCTCTCTCTCTCTCGACTTGGCGAGCAATGTCTTGTTATGCTCTCCTTGACGCCCAGAACTCTTGCGGTCTTGTGTCGCGGTGGCTTATCAAGAGGCACTGAATGGTATAGACTACGGCTTGCAAGAGCGACAGAGAGAGAGAAAGCTGCGCCGCTTTAATTAGTATTGAATTTCGGCGGTTTGCGCAATCTTCCTCTCTCGCTATCTCTCTCTCTCTCTCTCTCTTCCTCTTTCGCTCTCCCTATATCTACCGATCACCTCAGACGCCTCGAGTTAATTAAGTTCAAGTGCAGCGATACTTTGAGCAACACCGTTTTAATGAAGAGCCGTGTACCGTTTCGAAGAGGCTTACTCTCTTTTATTTCTTCTTCCTTTTTTTTTTTTTTTTGAGTGAACGAGATACTCTTTACGGGCCGAGTGTGGATTTACGGTATCGTTTATGCAAATTGAATAATTAGCCAGGCTAAATGGGTGAAGAGGGGGAGGGCGCAACGACATTACTTAAGTTATTCAGGAGCTCATTTAGAACCTTTCGCCAAGATACAATTTGATTTTGATACAACTCCATTGACCAAAAGCCTCCCTCCTCCCCGTTTACCCGCTGAATCATTAAGAGCTTTCAGAGCCGGAACTTTTAGGGGCAATTTTCCCTCTTTTTTTTCCTTCCCCCGGAGGGAGGGTTAGGGCATAATGAGAAACGTGAAAACTTAATGTCGCGTAACGAGCGTTTACAAAGCCCTTTTCTCCTCCCCGCTCTAATCATCCGAAAACTTTGCGCTGCGTTTTTCCATCAATGAATATAGCTGTGTAAAAACGCGCGCCGCCCTTTTTCCTTTTTTATACGCAAACTTATGTGTATATACGGACACGAGCGCACGCCAATCGACAAATATTGACGCGGTGAATTTCGGGGAAAGCGCCTGGAGGCCTCGGTTAAAAGAGTTTCTCGATCGTCTCGTTGCTTTATCTCGGGCTACTGTTTCTATTGCTTCATATACGCGCGTGCGTGGCGGTTGGCTATGGAAATATTTTTAAATAAACTTGTGTTTGTTCAACGAGAAGCACAGGCTGTACTGACGATGGGATTTTATGAGGTTACGCACGTAAGGTAAATAAAGCGTTGGACCGGGGGGATTTGTTGACTGGGGTCTCGGTATTGTTGAAAGGACTGGCTGTAATTCTGTCGGCGAATGCTTGCGAGAGAGAGAGTAGGTTTTTCGATCGTTGGGTCGGGGGCCGGGCTGTCAAGATCGAGTTTATGACTTGGAGAACGAGAGTTACATTTAGCTTGGCAAGCTTCGCCTCGGCTGCGCGAGGCAGCTATTTAATTGAAACGCTCGGCGGCCGAGGGGAGGCGGCAATAAACGATCGCTTACTATCGAGCTTTCAGCGATATAGGCGCAAATCTAACT
This sequence comes from Anagyrus pseudococci, assembly GCA_030522585.1. Lineage (NCBI taxonomy): Eukaryota > Metazoa > Arthropoda > Insecta > Hymenoptera > Encyrtidae > Anagyrus > Anagyrus pseudococci. Next base: position 30,116 of record JAPYYQ010003005.1, on the reverse strand, counting down.
ATTCCGTTCCGACTTTATATTTTCCGCTGATATTTCAGCGCGAAATTCGAACGAGTCCGAGATATGACAGTGTCTTCTCTTTTTTTAACATTTACACTGACGGAGGAGGTAGAGCGAGTAGGTGTTTTTTTTTGTTCGGGAAATATTTAAAAAATAACAGTTATTTACCTTTACGCCCGGGGTAAAACGTTTCTCGCGAGTATAGTCAGCCTCGGCTTTTCCACGAAAAAGTTGGCAAAAGCTAACTTTGCCCACTTTTTCTTTATTGGATTACGAACTTTCTTTTTCAAATTGATATTAATACCATTTCAAAGTGAAATTTTTACTTTTTTCAAAAATAAAAAGAGAATAAAATTCAGCTTCGTTTTTATCGTAGTTGCTTGATTAACTTACATCCGCGATTAACTTCGCTTCACCTTCGGTGCCCGAACAATTATTTCGCCCTTCATCTTGTTTCTCATTCAATTTCACCGTGAAAATGTAAAGTAAATTTAATTACGTCAAAAAAAAAAAAAAAATGTATATATGCATTTCGCCGAGACGCCGTCTCCAAGTGAACTTTTTTCTCTTTACATGAATTCAATAAAAGCACTTCCCGGTAGTTGTCTGTTTTACTTGTGTAGCGAAAAGTTTTCACGCTACACCAGCTGCGCGCGATTTTCCTCGTATATATATAGACAACTAACAGCCGCGCCGATTCTACATCTTGTTTTGCTTTTCCACCAGCGACACACAGGCGCGTGCGCTGATTCCGAAATCAGATGTGCTTTGGAAAATGGCTCGTATGCGACTCGAGATCAATTTTCGTTTGGCCCCACGCGCTGCTGCGAAACTTGCACTCGTGGGAAATTCTTTAAATCGTAAAAAATAGGGCGTGAATTTTTGTTTCAGCGAGAAAAAGAAAAGCCCCGTCGACAACGTTTTATTTAGCTTGCATTTTTAAACGCAAACAAACTGAAATGCTTCTTATGCTTTAGTCGCACCACAACGTTATTGAGTCTCAAAGTGCTCTTATAAAACCAATATTTTTTACCTGTTTGTTCAAGGACTTTTGCATCTCGTGCAGCCCCGTTTAAGCTTTTTAAAACTTTTGAAAATATAATTAAGAGTGCTTAAAACCCGACGAAGAGAATTTTTAAAAAAAGTAATAATTTTATTGTAACGATTCCTTTTACGCTCAAGTAACACTTCGCTTTAGATGAATATTCCAATTGATCACTTTACAAGCAAAGTGCAAAAAAAAAGGTCGAGGCAAAAAATTCAATTTTTTTTTTCAAATTTTTTCGACATTGATTTTTATCGAACTTAAAAACGAGCGGAAAAAACAGGGACGTTACGGAGTATGCATAAGTCAGAGAGGCTCATAAAGCTCTCAGAGCCGAGGAGAAAGAGAGAAAGAGAGGTTGTAAAAGAAGCCAATCACTCTTGTCGAGCGCGCGCGCGCCTAGGCTGGCCTAGCGAAAGCTCTTCGATATAAGCGCCGGTGTGTCTTTCTGCATCCAAACTTAAAGTAGAGCCTCGCATACTACCCCGCCGCTATCGCCAAACCCACTTGCGCAACATCACTATCCCCCTCCTTTGGCCGTTCCCTTAAGCACGGCAAATTCCGCGTCTCTTCTAAAACATTTTGCGGCACAAAGGACGCGGCAATTTCGTCGAGGCGGGGAAAAGCGGCCAGAAAAGTCCGATGCAACGCACGAGTGCCAAGGGTAAAAGCGAGGGAATGAAGGTATCGCGAAAAACTGAAATAAAGCAGGGCGTTTTTGTCGAAGGGAGGAAGGTGTGAAAGGAAGGTTGATGAAAAAAAAAGAGAGAGAGGGAAGAAACAAAAGTACGGTATATGGAAAACAAAACGTTCTCTCGTGGAGATGGAGAGAAAATGTAGGGGAGAGAGATGCATTTTCTGGCGGTGATACAAAGGGGGAGGGAGAGAGAGACAATGTAGAGGAGAAGCGGCTCCGATTATTCAGAAAAGTGCGATTGTCCTGTGCATTACGTAATGTTGGATAATGATCATAGTAAGCGGAAATACGACTTTCTCGGCTGGTGCACTCGAGATAAATATTCGGACGGGAAAAGAAGTTGATTTACTTAAAAATTATCGATTTGAGTTTTTCATTATTTTTAGAGAGCAGAAGGGGTCTGTGTCATGTAGAATGACGGTGATATTTTTCTTAATTTTCTTCGGAAGATATTGCCACGTTTTTTCTGTATTAAATTGTGACGAATGAAAAGATATTAAGTATGGCGCTTTTATACTAATGCTCGTTATATTCATTATCGTAATGAGTAGCGGTAATTTACGTAATTTAATTGAATCTAATTAAATTATACATAGTGTTGATTTGACGTTAGAGATTCAATCATTACGATTGAGAGCGAGTCTTTAATATCTAATTAACAAACTCGCTCTTGATGTTCAACCGGTTTCTAAAAATACACATTATTAATAATTTGAGTTTTATCAGTAATGAACTCATAAATTTTTCACGATCTAAGCCCGTAGCTTTGCGCACAATATTGAGCTATGAGTGCTTTTATAAAACTTTAAACGGGATAACTTTTATCCTACCATGAAAATTAATAGTCGAAATATTTGAAGTATGATGATAGATGAAGGAATGAATTTAAAATGTATATTTATACAGTTTAATTTTGAATTTTTAGTCGTATCTATTTTTATAAAATAAAAAGTTCGATTTTATTTGAAATAACTACTTGTTTTAGCTCTTTGTCTGTATTGAAAAGATATTTTTCAAGCCACAATTTTTATTTTGCCAACCCGAGGTAAAAATAATTTTAAAAATTAGATTTTCTCATGCTATGAAAAACAAATCAACTTCATTCGCAACTGCAATCAAAGAAATCCTTAAACTAAAAACTCAAAAGAAAAAAAAAAGAATTCGCTAGTGCCATCAATAACACCATTAACGATTCTTTCCAACCAAAAATCGAAAAATCAAGAACGATAAGAGAAAGTTACCGAAGCAAATATCAAAACAGTAAACCGATATCTACAATAGCCCATTGTACAAAAGATCCAAAGCTAAAACGACGATAAATCTATAAAAAAAAGAAGCCAAAACTAAGGTATCTATACCGCTCGGAAACAAAGGGCCAAGGAATAGAGCCAAATTGCAACGGCGCAAAATGCCCCTGTCGCTCTCTCCGGACGCACTGACAAAAGAATCTCGAAAGGGCCGTTACAAAAGTGCCCCTCGCCGCAATATCCTCCTTCTCAAACAGCGAATCCGCAGCGTGGACGACGCGAGCGATTCTCTCGGTAATCCTTTTCCATCTCCGCGGCGCTAGCCTCTCCCTATTTTTATTCCTCTCGAATTCCATTCTCAAAGCTGTTCCTTTCACGCTTCGTCCTCGGGTTTGCGCGCGCGCTCCCCATTGTCCGCAAGCTCTCACCGCGCTCGGCCTTATCTCCCGCCTTAATTCCAAACCGGGGGGGGAGCGAAGCTTCGGCAGTGTGCTTCCATGTCACACGGTCAGCCCCGGCCACACGTAGTACCAAGGGGGGGCATCTGTTGAAACTCCCCGGAGCCTGATCTCCGGTACGGGACGGGGCATACATATCCCTTTTCTCCGGTGCATCGATTTCGCTTTGAGCAGGATCAACATCCCTCTGGCCCCGAGTGCAATCGAGGCGGCAACGCTGCTCGCTCTCTCGCAAAGGCGGGGTCCTTGGCGCGCGCGCCCTCGCTCGCCCCCCCCCCCCCCCCCCTCGACGGGCTTGCGCGCGGAGGTTCGATACGTACTCTTCAGCCGCCCCCCCCCCCTCGTCGCCCATCAGTTGAGGGGGTGGCACGCGGGGGGAGTTTTCTTGCACCGTCGCGCTTGGTAATGTATGGGAACGCGCGAATACGACAACTCGGCTCTATTGCCAGGCTCTCCTGGAAATAATGGCTAGACTGGGATTTCACTCGCCCACTCCCTCTCTCTTTCACGCGCTACCTATGCTCGCGGGAATATATATTTTGGACATTCGTTGCTTCGGACGTGATTAATCGAGCATTTGCCCGAGGTGCTTATATAGATTTTACGCTGAGTGGCGATTGATGAGTCTGTTGTCCATTGGAGTAAGGGAATGTAGAAAAGCGCCAAATAAGAGGAAGAGTATGAGGAACCAGTAGTGGCTCAGTCGGCAGATCGTTGGCTTCGAAATTCATGTGTTGTGGGTTCGAAACCCGGCGTCTGTCAAACTGAGTCGCCGAACACCCGAAATACGCTCAGGCAAGAGTGTCGAAAAAGGGGATGTAAAAAAGATAATATTCAGATATTTCGGCGTATTGTCGTCCTACTTCCATTTCCCTTTGAGCTTTACGATGATGCCCCTGTTCCATTTTTTTCCCAAAAAAAAAAAAAAAAGTTTAATAAAATTACTCGAAAAAAAAAAAACGATTCGATAAGAAAGCAACGTTGTAAAATGATCCAACATTTTTAACGCGTTGTTTTACAAAGCCACGTGAGGAAACAGGAGAAAAAAAAGAGAGAGAGCACGTAAAGCGTATAACAAAAAAGAACGAAAAAAAAAAAAAAAAAAAAAAAAAAACACGAAAAACCTTTCCTCCAAATTTAAAGCTCACTTGAAAAATCAATGGTTCGGAGCGTTTGAAGGGTAGGGCCGAGTAGTCTCTCCTTTAAAATTCGATAAAAACGCATCAATATGTCCGCAAGCTTTCAGCCCCTTATCGAACTAGCTGCAGCAGGAGCAGCGGTAGCATCGACTGTGCACTTATTGAAATCCACGTAACCGAAATAAATGTATCAGGAGCGTCAGGTTAATTCCCGATTTTCGTATGAATCAGCCAAGTGTTTCGCGAATGGAATTATAATAGAAACTCGCTTGAGCGGCAAAGCCACTAACACCCTCCGCCCCTTTCGCTTCTCCGTATGCATAATCGCACTTGCCGCCGGCACCTACGCTTGCATATAAGGCAGAGCCGAGAAAATCAAGCGCGGAGAAGGAGCACAGCGCAGCCGAGTGTAACTTAGTCATTCTAATCTGTAAGTTGTATGCGGCTGCAATTGCCGGCAATTCCCTATATATTTTTGGTTGCCACGAGAGCGTTAGTTCGCAAACGAGCTCAACTATACTGTAGTGCATACACACACGCACACAAGTTAATCTAGAGCTTGAGACGTGCCGAACGAGTCTACCTTTAACTCTCTCCTACTCCCTTGCGATCGTCCTTAAGCTAATTAGGCTCTGTCATACGTGCGGGGGAGGTTACGAGTTGGCTTTCGCATGCAATTCCAGCACTGGTAGGTGGGGGGGTCGAAGGCTTTTGTCGGCCAACGCGCGGCCCAGCCTTCGTCGCTTCGCTTCAAAGCTCCCGGTTGAAGCCCAGAGCAATTCTGGCCGGCTGCCGGCTCGGCAGTCTCTGTGTACTACTTTTATTATAGTTTGCCCGGCAGTTGGACAGTGAGCTGGCTGCTGTTGCTCTGCTTTTTCAGCGTTACTCCTTTATAGACTCCGATGTTGTTGTTGTTTTTTGTAATTTACGGAGCTCGTGTGGGTACTTGGAGTGGAGGCATTTGGAATTGGGTGTATATTAACAGCTGATTTATTGTTTATTCACTTGAGTAATGCGCAATCATTTTATTATTCAGAGTTTTTTTTTCAATAAACGACATACCTACGGATAAGAAAATAAGAAATTAATAATGAGAACAATTTTGTGATGAACACTGTTCGTAATACAATATAAAGTAACAATTGCCTTGATTTTGTTTTGTTCAATACTAATCGGTCGCCATCGATGCATTTCTGTGACTTGCATATGTGTCTTATCAGGACGGGCGCGAATATTGTCCACGACAACGGATCTCCCCGGTATTTCGGTGGGACGAGAGAAGCCCGATTGGCTTTCGTGCTCTTGAATGTCAATACCGCTCTGTTCGTGGCCAGGCTCGTGGTCTGCAGTCCGCTTTACCTTTCGAATTACACGGGAATCGCTGGGTTAGTCATTATATTGCATTTTCCGTGCAAAACGATGATCGATTTTATTTTCGTAAAAAAAAAAGGTAATGAATACATAAAATGTAGTATTAATCAAACGAATGTCAAGCTAAATTTATTGATGCGGAGTAAAGGTTCTTTTTTTTGCTAAAATTTCTCAAGATTTTAATTATAAACTTTTTATGTTTTTATTAAGGAAATTTTTTTCCAGTGGTGCTAGTATTTTTTATATACAATAAAGCATTTAAATGATAACAAATTTATAATTAATTACATTGACAAAAACTTGTGTCGATAGATTATATTAATCTATGTTTAGCAAGCATACAGAGTAATGGGTTCTCTTTAAATGTTATTACCAATTAAACAATAATTGTACTGATGACTTTTTTTAGAAAAGTAAAGTACAATGGGACATTGTATAATTCACCTATATAATTTTTAATTTATTAGTTTTCTTTTGATTCATAAATTCATTGATTAAAAAATATTTTTGATTATATAACTAAAAACAAATTTATGTACACATAAATATACACAGAATCTTGTTTCAAGATTAACACATTACACTATTTATCCATTAGTTAACTGAGATATAAAAAAAATTCATTTTTTTATATTATCAATTTAATCTTTAAATCTTTAAAATATAAAAGCTTTCTTCTTTTAAACAAGAAGTATATCACAATAAATTATTAAATTTTTTTCATCGATATTTAACTAATTAATACTTTTTTTATATTTAAATATATTTTTTTTATGAAAAAGTCTACTTATGAAAGAAAATGCAATATAAAATATAAAATATAATAAATGTAAACAGAGACTCGATGCTCCAAACATACTATTTTACAAGACAACATAAGCTTATTCGCAATCTTCTTCCTCGTTTTCATCACAGGAAAGCAATTCAGATGGGACGCCAACCGCTAATGCTTCTTCAATAGTTGTTTCAAACAAGTAAGGAGTAAATCCCAAAATTCGATATTGACTAATGGCATCTACAATCCATTCGAATGACACGAGTATGCCTCCCGATCTTTTTAAAGGGGCTATTTCTACAAAATGTTAAATCATATTGAAATAGATGAACGTTAAAAAATTTACATCCACTGTTTTACGTTATAATACTGACCTTTTTGACTCAAATCTTCCGACTCCAGTACTATAACCTTAATCAGTTTCTGTTGTGAAAGATCTGCTACATTTGACGCTACCACTCCTCCGTTAAACCGTAAGACATTCTTAAATTTTCGATTATGTATTAGTTAGAAATATTTATGAATATGTCTTAATAATAATATAAATAAGATTTACCTTAAAATCATCTATGGGTATCGAGGTAAATGGCTGCACGCAATAAAAAGCAAAGCCATCGAATATATTTCTTGTCCGATCTCGAGACTTCTTTGAACCTTGCTCAAGCGTATCCGGATCTAGTACATCGAATTTCTCATCGTTCTCGTCTAGCAGAGTTTCATGCTTGAGACAATCTAAGACCCATTGATAACTAACCACATACTTTCTAAAAGCTATTCCCATAATGTATTTGCTTGTTTTCTGGGCAACTTTAGTTGTCGGATCCGTATGAACAATAACATGCGTCACGTCAGTCGTGAAATTGTTCATAAATTTGGCGTTGAACTTTTTGACGAAATTATGAACTACTTTGATATTGTCCGCTGATAAGCTGCTACACACTACAGTTATATTTCGTGCTCTCAAAGGCTCTTTCTTTGGACTGTTGAAAGTCATCGGTGTACTATGACACAGGGGATAAGATCGTCTATTCCGCACCGGCGTTACTGCCGGAATGAGATTTAAGTGCTGTTCCGGAGACAACGTAGGGAGGGACTCGGGGTCTATCGGTGTAGATTTTGCCGCTGGGATATTGAATTGCCTGCAATATAAAATGAAAGTAAGATACGATCGTGATACTAATACGTTTATTTGTTTTATTTTTTTTTTCAATTACCTCTTTTTAACCACTGGAGTTGCGTCGATGTTGTCAGAATCAAAGTCTTCCTCATCTTTGATCTGCAATAAATCAAATAAATAATTTAAAAATTAACAAAAATTAAAATAATTGTGAATACTAGTTTACAAAAGCGAGAAGCAAAAAAAAAATAATCGAAAACAACAATAAACCTTTCTAGCCGGCGTCGCAGTGATGATTTCTTCGTCTTTACTAACTTCTACTTGTTGGTTCGATTTATCGATACCAAGAAGTGCCCTTTCGAAGCCTTTCAAATCCAGCTGATCTTGCGTGATATTCAACAGACTTTCTCGCACGTGATACTGATCCCGATTTTTCGGCGTGCTCTCCTGTACAGCCTCGTCGTTTTCCTTATTCGACTCGTCTGAATCACCGGACGCGTTTGACTTGGTCTTCTGAAACTGTTTCTTATCGAGCAACGTGATATCCTGCACGCCGCTCTCCCGCAAATTTTCCTTGTCGCTATTCTTCGAGGGACTTGAATCGGCAAAGCTGCTGTTACCGATCGGCAGCTCCGTTGGCTTGTCCGCGTTGACCTGCATCATGGTCACGCTGTGCTCGTTAGTCTCGAAAAGATCGGCCGACTGTAGAGAGCTGGGCATGAGGTTGAGTTTACTGCTGCCAGGATCCGCCAGGTTCTTGTCGGCCTTGACCTGCCGGATGATGTCGTCGATGGCCGGGTCTGGTTGAAGCGAGTACATAGGTGGCTCGTTGTCCTCCACGTTGATGATTTCATCGGTAAGGTGGTTCGTGATCACTTGAATGCTCGACGAGACCTTGGCCTTTTTTGTCGCTGGCTTGGGGTCGGTCCATTTACCGATAATGGAGTTCACGTTGTCGTCAAGGTCGTCGTCATCGTCGTTTGACGACTCTATGTGGGGGCGCTTCTTTTTTGACGACACCTTTATCGGTGAGCTTGACAAGCTTCCCGTCGACGATTCTTCGGTCTCGAGAATTTTCTTCGGTAATTCGTAGACCAACAGATCCTTCTCTGTCAGTATCCGCTCGCTTTTATCTATTACGATTTCATTGGCGTAATCGTTAGAGACCTTTTTCGGAGAACTCGAGCGTTCGATTTTATTCTGCTCGTCTTCGGACGAACCGGATAATACGACGTCATCTTCTGCCTCTGGAACTTTTTCTTGTATAGTTGGTAAAATGACGTCTTTTTCCGATAGATCATCTGAACTGTTCAGATTGGGTAGCTGTAAGATTTCTTTATCGCTCTGGTAGGAGCCTTTGGACGCGTGAACGACAGCTACTACATTCATTCTGTGCTTCACCGTATTGTTAGTGTTTGCTGAAGATTTTGACATATCACTTTTAGCGTCGCTCTGAGAGTCTTGACTATTTTTAATAACGTCTTTGCTTTGAGTATTACTGTCTTCCATAAGCAATTGTTTATGTGACTTTGGTTTTTCTATGATTGGCTCATCGATTTCCATGACTTCACTGGGAGGTTTTTCTTTGTAGTTCAATGTATTTGTTTTTAAGCCACTTTGTGCATTATTTTCACTGGTTTTACGATCTGGAGAATCCAAAGCTAAATATTTTAGTTGAGAATCTTTCTCTGGTGAAAGTAGTTTCACACCTTGATGAATTGATTCTGTTAATCGTCTTGGATTTGGCGATTTCTTCATGCTTGTCAAATCGTAATGTACAGGTACAATACTTTTTATTGTTATATTGGTTAAACTTTTGTCTGTTGAATAATTATTTAAAGACGTTTTTGGGTTCATTTGACCAAGATATAAGAAAGGTATACTTCTTTTTTTTTTAGTAAATTTTCCTAATTTTTTAAATGATATGTAACGACTATTTGAAGATTCGTAATTTTTTTTCTGACTTTTCACGGGTGTCGACGATTTTAAAGGTGGTTTGATTTGCTTTATTGGAGACTGGACTTGTTTCACTGGACTTGCACCATTCTTATGTGGCAATCTTAGTGACAATCTACTTTTTGGCCTTTCAGGTGTAGATGGCACAGGTGAATCTATTGATTTGTTTGTTGATATTCGTGACGTTTTTCGAGAATTGGAAGATGAAGGCGATATTTTTAACTTTAATGACAGTTTGGGTTTTGTAGGAGAATTTGTAACATCACAAGAAGTTTTTGCACTGGATACTTTACTTTTAAAATTTTCGTTTTCTTGGTTACTATCATCTAATTTTGCCCCTAATAAACTTGGCGATTTATTGTTGCTGGTTAAATCAGATTTACTCATCTTTTTAGATAGGGATGAAACTTTTTGTTTTGATTCAATGCCAATTATTTCGTTCAATTTACTTTCATCCATACAAGTTAAAGACATATTTTGTTCTACAAAAGATGAATCTATTGACTGATGTTTATAATCTTGTATAACAGCATCTGAATCTTCTTTTGTATGTGAAGTAACATTCTTCAATATTTTTTTCTTCTTTGATTCTGTTGAATTACATTCACGTGGTGATTGATAAACTTCAGATTCTTTAGAAACATTTTTACTGTGGGTGACAGAATTTGAAGGTTCAGTATCATTTGCAGTAACATATGAAGAATTTTTTTCTTTACTAACATGCAAAGATTTGAACGTCTTTACTCGCATTTCTTTACCAACTTTTTTAACTCTTATCCAATCATCAGCATCTGAATGAGATAATGCTGGTACAGTAGTTTGAGTTTTTACAAAATTCTCTGAAAAATTAGGAGTTAGTTTCTTTTTCCTAGCCATATTCTCTACTTCTTGCATTCGCTTTTGTGTTTCCTTAAATCGCTCACTAGTTTCTTGATTTGAATTTTGAGTAGTGTCACATTCAATATCACTGGTTTTAGGTATACTAGTTTCATAATCATCTACTAGTTGAACCAATGGAGATCTTTCAATATTTGAAGCATCTTCCTGACTGGTAAAAACAACTGGAGATTTTTGAACGTTTGAAATATCTTTATAATTCTTCGAACAAGAAGGAATAACTTCTTGATCAGAGTCTACTGTTTGCAATGTAGGAGACACATCTTTAAGCCAAGATTTTACTTTTTCCTCGCACTGTATCTGATCTGTTTCATTCTTATTATTAGATAAATATTTATGTAGTGTATTTTTTGGAGAACTAAAAGATTTTATTGATTCGTTACTTGGTGGCCTACGCAATGTAAGTCTTTTATGCTTTAGAGGATTCTGAATGGTAGTTTTTGATTTTCCAGACTGATTTTTAACAACTGTAGTAGAACAAAAAGATGCCACTGAAGTTAGTTCATACTTTGAGGTATTTAGCTTTTCATCATTTATAACACTCTCTTTTGTATGCTTGACTTTGGTAAAAGGTTGCGTAGCTAAAATTAAAATGATTAATTATTAGATTGTTAGAATTTCAGTATTCAGCTTTTATTTCTTAGCATTTAAAATTGCAAAGCAAATCTTTAATTAAACAGCTTGTACTCACTATCAATCCCAGAATCATCTGAAATGGCTTGCACCAGAGCAACGTATTTGTCTGCGCATGACTGTAAGAACTTATTACCTTCCTTGGGTATAGTTCGCTTATGAATTTTCACATTGCAACAGGGACAAGCAGCATTCTCATTCTTGGCAACTTTGAGAATGCAACATTGGCAAAATTTGTGGCCGCACTTTATCGTGACGGGCTCTTTAAAAATCTCCAAGCTGCAATAATAGATAATAGAAAAAATAAAAAATTACTTCGCCAATCGAAGCGGTACATACGACTTGTATAACCTTGACGTTAAACTACTTGTAAATAATACATAAGACAGAGCTAAAACACGTGGACGGTGGTCAGTGGATAAACGTGAAAAGCGCGTCTTTGTTCACGGGAATAATGTCAGGTCTACAAAGACGCGCGAAGGGGCAGCAGCTTGCTCTGATAAACAAACACCAAGTCAGTCGAAAGTTGCAGCAGTTACAAGGAAAAAAACGTAAACAACAAGGAGCTGAAGCATGTATCTCTGGCCGAAGTCGCTCGTCGCTGATGCTCTTTAAAGTTATAACAACGCAAGCGAGGTCCCAACAAAGATTAATAGCGAAGATCATAACAGCGCGAAATCGGGCGGGAAAGGAAAAAAGAGGAGTCGCGTGGCTCTCCCGCTCTCGGTTGCTCTCTCACCATATACTGCAAACAAGGCTGTCCCTTATGCTTTGAACGGCACGGACGATCCGCTCCTCGACGCACGAACTCTCTGGCTCGATCATCCTTCGCGGCTGGGCTCTTGCATGCCTCCTCCTCCTTTTGATCAATTTTGCTCTCCTGTCGGCGCCGCGATGTTATAACAAAACAACACACCGCGCTATGATGCAGCCGATGATACACAGTCGACACACCGACGCTGCTGCGTGTGTTTCGGCGCGCGACTTTCTCTCTCTTTCTCTGTGTCTTTTCAAGGCGCACCGACGGTTGCCGCGCCAGCGGGGCCGCCAAAATTTTCGTGTTCAAACATGGCTGCCGGGGCGCCTGTTGCGCTTGTTTTTGTGCTGCCCTTTCTCCTCGCGACTGCGCCCTCGTTATAAATCGGAGATCGGAAACCGCGAGTTTTTAAAGTTGTAAGTATACCTACGCGTGGATTTTGGATGGCTGGGCTGGTCTTACTCCTGAGTTGAATAAGATCGTCAAAAGTTTGATCGATACGGCCTGGACTGCGCGCTGCCCGGGGTTTTTGGTTATGTTGGAAGTTATTGTTTCAACAACAAAGACATTTTTCGTCGGATGGTGAATGGAAAAGAGGAGGAATTCGAGGAATTCGAGTGCTCAACGATTTATCCTGGAAATGTCAAGTAAGTTCGTGTTGATTAGAAATTAGTGTACGAAAAGTATGGCGCTAAAATATCGACGAAGTAGACAATAATATTTCATCTTAAAATATTTATTTTCGTAAAAATAATGATTTTACAGTGAAAAATATACATGAGTACTTAGACTATAATACGTATTAAATATCTAGCGAACAATCACGTATATTATGCTGCGTGATGCTTCGGAATGATAACTTTGATTAAAAAAAAAGGAAAAAAAAATGAGTAAGCGTGCTAAATCGAAGTACCTAATACGTGAATAATCTTTCGATCTTCCATCTCGATAACCAAAAATATTTTTTGTTTGTCTATCCGATCATCGTTTACGGTATTTTTGTTTATATAAACATTAAATGTACTTTTCCAATATTTTATTAATATAAAGACTTTACAATAATCATTATTCGTATATAAAACGCAATGTAAGGTACACATACAAAATCGCAATTAATTCATGCGTTTCATTTATATAAGTAGTCTTTAATATTCTAGCGTGTAAAAAGGTACGGTATCGCCGCCTGACAACTACGTATTTTGACAAATGTTTTTTTCAATCTTACAGCGTAATTCTATAAAGTATTTACATAATGATCTAGCATTATTTTTTATTCATTTTCAATATTCGTTATTATTATTCTTATAATTTTTCGAAATCACGAATTTCATATATCTCGCAAATGTGAAAAACTTGGGGGGTTATAATAAATTCTGTGAAATGTTACATTTTAAGTTTATGATAATAAATAATTCATATTCTATATTACAGAACATGCTATTTAAATATAATAAATTTTTTTGCTTTTTTTCGTTTGATACGTGAGAGATTAAAACTGCTTCGCGTATTTTCTTTCGAATATTTTACAATTTTTTTTACAATAAAAATCGTGAAAATTTCGAAAGAAAATCATATTTGTTGTTTCATCAATCGTAGCAGTATAGTGATATTTCTAGAAGAAAGAAAAGCCGAAGATAACGTTTGTTCTTTTTACCAAAATTTCAAACTAAAATTCACGTTACTTCTAAATTTGTACAATCGTGTGTTAATAATAATTTAGCTTTATTTCGTATCAAACTGCTTTTGCCTCTGCCAACGAAACTCTCTCGTTATCTTCGCGCGTCTTTCCATCCGCATAATGCAGCGTACAATTGTATAAAAGTCCCGCATTAACGTCGTTACGTACCCAATGCTCTCGGGCAACTTAAACAAGACTTACATCGATTTTTCCCGAACTTGCAAAACGAGTTTTCCATGGGCGTCCTCGTGAAAACTCGAAATCACAAAGAAGAAAGGGACAAAAGAAGGGGGAAAAAAACAAACTTCGGCGAACTTCATAAATTCTTTTTAATCCGCTCGAAAGTCCCGGTAAACTCTCGTAACTTCATCTAGCCGTAGGAATATAAATCCTCGGGCAGATCGGTCTCGATCTCGACCTCCAATACCTAATGCCGTCAAATAAATAACCACCTGCTCATCTAGTTATAACGAAAGAAAAGGTATGACGCGCGTTAAAATCCGCAGCTGGCTATTAGGTCTCTCTCTCTCTTTCGCAGACATGTGTTATGTAGGAGCTAGTCGCAGAGGGTAATCTCAGTTCTTCTTGGCAAAGTCCTGGAAGAAGGCCTCGATGGGCAGGGTCGGCTCGTCGGTCGCGATCTTCAGATGGGCCGAGATGAGCCTGTTCTCGGCTGCCGGCGAGACGGCCTTGAACATGCCGGGCTTGTCGTAGAGCGCCGAGGCCGAGCTCGTGAGGTCGGCGACGCTCTGCGACGCCCTGGCGAAGAGCTCCTCCTCCCGGCGCAGGTCGAACGCCGGCTGCGTCGGCTCCTCAGCGGCGCTGGGACTGCTCGTCGGGCCCTCCTCCGCCGCGGCGGCGGCGGCGGCGGCTTCCTCCTCCTTCGGCCTCTCCTCCACGGGGGCCTGCTCCTCCAGCTCGTCCATCGTCACGTCGCTGAGGTCGATGGGGGCGGCGGCCGCCGTCTCGGTGCTGGGCTTGTCCTCGGCGAGGGGCGAGGCCGCAAGCTCGTTCGCCGCCTCGGAGACGCTCGGGCTCGTCGCCGACTCGGAGGTCGCGGCGGCGGCGGAGGAGGAGGAGGTCGAGGCGAACGAGCCCGTCTCCGCGGCCGACTGCATCTCCGTGGACTCGCTCGGCGCCGAGGCTGCCGCGGGCTTTAGGAACGGCTGGAGCTTGCTCTTCAGTCCCGGCCGCTTGCGGATCGCCGAGGAGAAGACGTTCTCGGGTCGGGCGGTGCTCTGGGGGTGCTGCTCCTGGGAGAGCGGGGTCGTCGAGCTGCCGGCGGCGACGCGGCTGCGGTAGTAGTGGCTCGCGTTTATCCGCTTCTTCGGGGTGTAGCGGCTCGGGCGGTCGGTCGAGCTCGGCTCCTCGGTCGTCTGCTGGCTCGTCGCCGGGGCGGTCGAGCTGCTCGCCCGGTAGCTCGTCCGGTGGGACATGTGCTTGTAGCGGTTCGCCGCCTCTTTGAAGTTCGGGTCGGCCGGCTGGTGGTTCTTGTAGCCGCGGAGCTTGGGCCCGCTCGTCGCGACGCTCGACGTTGACGCCTCGGTCGTCGCAGGCGAGGAGGAGGAGGAGGAGCTCTGGGCTAAGCGGTTCTTGTACTCCATGCGGCTCTTGTAGTCTTTGATGCTGAAACGGGGGCGGGTCGCGTTGCCGTAGCGCGACGGCCGGATCCGATGGGTTGGCTTTGCCGAGGACGAGATAGCCTTCGATGCGCTCGACGCGTCGATCGTCGCCGATGTTGTCGGGTTTGCCGTCGTTGTCGTCGTCGTCGTTGTCGTTGGACTCGGTGTGCTCGATTGCGTTGTCAGCGGCGGTGATGACTGGGCCGACGTCGTCTCCACGTGGTTCACCTATATAAGTCAGTATTGCGTTTAGTCAAAAGAAACAATTTAAGATTACAAAAAAAAAAAAAAAACAGAAATAATAATCGTTGCCTCAGTTTTCGTAAACAAATGATCCTCGGCGGTGTTATCCTCGAGCTTGTGCGTGTACTCCTCCTCGCGGTCGTCGCGCGTCGGCTCGTAATATTCGGAGCTCGAGGCTACGGTCGTCTCGTAGTACTCGACCTGTACCCTCTCCGTGGCAACGTCCTGCGGCGGATCGACGCTCAGGCTCTTCTCCGTCGTCGACGAGTAGCCGTAGAGCTCCTTGAGGAACGGGGCCGGATAGTTTTCCGTTGGCGATATGTCCTTAAACGAGTCCTCCGCGCTCTTTATCCTCTCCGACTGGCTGTCGAGGTGCTCCTTCCCGTAGCCTTTGCCTCTCTGGATGGGGCGTTTTCTAAAAAAAGGACAAATCAATCCGGATTGGTTTAGCCCTTGGTACATAACATCTAGATAGTCTGAATCAGAGATGCCAGATCGGGTCGGCCTCCTTCCCCTCAACTCCTTCTCCCCCCACTCTAGTGGCTTTTGCGCCTTTCTTAATAAACAAATTAGTTAATAACATCAACGATGTTTGCCTATTTTTGCCTACGTTTTTAAAAACATTAAGAATTTGATTTGCGGAGTGAAACGAAAGCCACAGGAGGCCGCTCGGACCCGATCTGGCATCTCTGGTCTGAATGTCTCACCTGATCGGTCTCCTCTCGGAGCTGTCGAATCCTCCGGATACCGGTCTCACTCGCTTCTTCTTCTCAAAGTCCTGGATCTCCGGGGCGTTGTACTTAACGAGCTCGTCGTCGTACTCCTGGGAGGCGCTCGTGTCGGTGGTGCTGGTCGTGCTCGAGGGTCGTCTCCGCCTGAGCGGTCCGCCGGGTCGGCGAGATCGGTAGGGTCGTTCGGTCGGCAGAGGAGTCGTCGTCGTTTCGGGCTGAGCTGTAGTCTGTATGGGGACGTCGGTGAGCTCGGCCGAGGCTGCGTCGGGACTGTAAGCCGTGGGGCTCTCGGTAGGGAGGCTGGCCTCGTAGTTCGGGCTCGAGCTGGGCTTGCGCCTGCGGATCTGCTCTCGCAGAGGCTTCTGCGGCCGGTAGGGCCGGACGACCGGCTGGAAGTCCTCCTGGGTGGTGGTTTGGCTGATGCTAGGCGTGACTACCTCCTCGAACTTTTGCACGGTGACCTGCTGGTAGGGGAGGCTCTCCTGCTTGATCGGCTGGAAGGGCGGCTCGCTGCTCGGCTGGCTGGGCGTGAGCTCGAGCTGGGGCTGGATCGTGTACTTGTACTGCTCCTTCGGCGTGATCTTCTGGGGCTCGGGCTCGCTGAAGGGCTGGCTGTAGCTCGGCTTGGTCGGCGGGGGGAGCTCCGGCTGTGGGGTCTGCTCGAGCCGCTGCTTCTCCTTCTGCTTGAGCTCGAGCAGCTTGATCTCCTGCTGGCGCTTGTGGAGCTCCTCCTGCTGCTGGCGCAGGAGCTCCTGCTGCCTGCGCTTCTCCTGCTCCCTCAGGCGCTGCCTGTCCTGCTGGATGAGCTGCTGCTGGAGGAGGAACTGCTGCTCGTTGAAGTGCTTGAGCGATATGCTCTCCGGGGTCTCGTACTCCACGTCGGCCGGCCGCTGGTTGATGCTCAGCGGGATTATCGAGCCCGGGTACTGCTGCTGCTGCTGCTGTTGCTGCTGCTGGAGCTCCGGGCGCACGTAGACGACCTTGTGGCCGGGCGTATGGGCCTCGAGGTGGTAGGGCGGCGGGGTCGTGCCGAGCTGGCTGAACTTTACCGGCTGGTTGACCTTCGGCAGGACCTCGTTGATGTCCGGGGTGTAGCGGGTCTTCTGGAAGTCGTGCACGTAGAACGTGTTACTCGGGTTGTTGTGCTGGAGCTGCTGCTGCTGCTGGCGCTGCTTCTCCACGTCCTTGGCCGTGCTCGTGCTGTGGTACTGCTTGAAGCTGTCGGGCCGGGTGACGCTGCTCGGGGCCTGGGTGTACTTGCTGCTCTCGGGCCGAGTCGCCGGGGGCTGGGTCGAGGTCGAGTAGACCTCCTGGGTCGGGCTGTCGAAGTGATAGGTCGCAGGGCGGAACTTGTACGACGGCGTGACGTAGCTGATCTCGTGGCTCTCGTGGACGAGGAAGCTCGGGTCGCGCTCGTAGCTCTGCTGCTTGAAGTGCCCCGGGTGGCTGATCTGGTTGTAGTAGTTGCCGTTGATCACCCGATGCTGTTGCTGTTGTTGTTGTTGGGCGGCCGGGTGCTGGAGCGGGAAGCGCTCGTAGTGCTGCTGGGGGTTGAGCTTGCTAGACTCGAGGTGGGAGGTCTGGTAGTAGGGCTTGTCGTTGGAGGACTTGAGACTGTCGAACTGCTTAGCCGGGTTCTTGTTGGGCAGAGCTTGGAAGGCCGTTTGCTGCTGCTGTTGTTGCTGTTGTTGTTGGGGTACGTTGTACTGCTCGACGAACGGCCGGACCTGGGAGAAGGGGTGGACGGGGGCGGCGAAGCTCGCGGGCTTGATGTAGTAGGTGGGCGAGCGGGGGTCCGGCTTGATAGCCTGGGGCATGTACTGGGAGGAGCGGACGTAGGGCTCGCTCTCCCTCAGCGGGGGCTTCTTCAGGGGCTCGAGCTCGAAGCGCAGCATCTCCCGGGGCGGCGGCACCAGGAACGCGTACTCGCGCTCGGTCGAGAGGCTCTTCGGGTCCTCCGAGCGGGGCTTGCTCGTGAAGACGAAGCCCGTCGGCACGCCGGCTGGGCTGTACTCGATCACCGCCTGGTACTGCGCCACCGCTGGCTTGCTCCTGCGCTGGGGCTTTGGCTGCTCGCTCGCCGCCTGCAGGTGCTCCTGCAGCTTGCCCAGCACTGGGTGCAGCGGCGCCAGGCTACGGTCCACTCCGAGGCTCTCATAGCGACTGCTGCTGCCGGTCAACGGACGCCAGCCGTTTACGTATGGCTCGGATGGCTGGAGCGATAGAAGAGTTTGATAATTCAGCGGTGAGGGAGATTTCGGATGATAAACAAGGGTATTTTGGGGGATACTTACGACGGTGACCGGTCGCACGTCAGCCCGATCTACGGATACGGTTATCGCCTGAACCGATAATACCGTCGTTACTGCACCTGCGAGTATCAAGGTTGGTGAGTTTTTTTTTGGGTTGCGAAATTGTTGCGAAATGGAGGAGAGCCAGCACTATTTAGTATGGTGATAGCTTTTTCGACTTATTCGCGAGTAGGTAGTCATTAAATAGGCATAGCTCGTAGCTTTTTTTTGCTTAGATCGACGATTAAGGAACGAACGAAGCTATTTTGAAATTTAAATGTACGAAGGATTTACGTTACAGCTGTTAATTGCTCGCAAGATTTGCACTTGAGTTCCACGTGAAATAATAAAAAATCAATATAAATTTTATATTAATTCGCAATTAACCCACGTTGCAACTAAACTCGCAAATTTGAATAAAATAATCTCATGATTTACAACTAAAAAAAGAATAAATAAAAAGAAACCGTTCTCAGGCTTGAGGATAATTCATATCAGCAGAGCCGAAAAGACAATAAATTGCGAAAACAATAAAAAAAAAAGAATAGTAAAAGAATAAGAAAGACTTACAAAATAGAGCCGCTGCCAAGTTCATCGTGCCAGTTCATGGAACCGTGGGGTCCCCCTGTTCAGTGTGCGTCCTGAAAGCAGACGAAAGAAAGAGAGAGATGAAACAAAGAGAAAAAGAAACGATATATAAGTCAGTCACCCAGGCTAGAGCTGGTCGTATATATAATTAAAAGAAAATTAGCGACGTTACGTGATTCGCAGCCGAAGCGCGCTCTCGTTTTCGCTCGGCACCGAGAGAAAGAGAGAGAGACCCTTTCCTTTCGAGGCCTACATACCCCTCCTCCGCAATTCCTCAACGTCAAGTCAGCCGGCTAGACAAACAAAGCCTCCTCCTCACCTCGGAATTCCTTGGCTCTCTCTCTCTCGCGCTGTTGTCTCCTATACACTAACGACTTTTGACGCCGGGACAGGCTTGCGGGGTGGCGCTTAATGTCGCCGCTTTTTAATTACTCGCCGCAATAAGGATGAGGATAGAATGAAAGAGACAAAGGGATATCTCTCGTCGCGCTTGACTTGAGAGAGAGAGAGAGAGAGAGAGAGCCGCGCGAAGCCAGTCACGGAGAATAATTGCGCGCTGCCGCGCGTTATATCGACGCAGTCGAGGTTACGCGCAGGTGGCGTTAATATAAAAATACCGAAGACCACCGAGGGCATTATGGTGCCCGAGCTATGTGCCGCGTTTCGCAAGTCTCTCTCCCGTTGTATTACGCGCCCGTCCCAGAGATCCAGCGACCTGGAACTATCCCTTTCTCTCTCTCGCGCGCTTTATTATATTAGTTCGGCTGTATATATATACACGCGGGGACAGACCAAGGCCGTATGGGTATATCAGTGACTTTGCCAACTTCGCCCCGAGCGCATTAATTCGGTGGCGCGATTCCCGGGAGAAGCTTTAGCGGATCGCAAAGTCGAGAGCAGAGCTGCATGCGTGCGGTAGAGAGTTTGAGGTTAGTATGCTTGTATAGAGTTTCTCGTGCTACGCCACTGCTTTATCAATGCTTCTTACACAACGAAACGAAATTTTGAAAATTTTATCGGAGGTTGAATAGCGAATTATCGGCTCATTTGCGGTACAAAGGGACGACACTGTTATAGGAAAGTCACTTTTTTGAGACTTGTATGCATACGTCAGAGCGAGGCACGCGACGCTTTCACACGATTCGCGACGTCTGTCGTGCATGACGAGGAGAGCGTCTATAGAAATGACTGGCACTAGTCCTCTGTTATACGGATCCGTTGGAAGCTTCGGTATGTGGTTGTATATATACCGCGTTGGAATAATCGGGACGCTGTGTATTCGTGCTAGACACGAGAGATGCGGGGGAAGGGGGAAGAGAAGAGATTTAAGAGAGACGAGGAATTTTCTTCTTCGGCTAGTTTCGTGATTTTCAGAGCGTGATAATCGGGGCCCGCGATCAAATATCGCGATAAGGAAAAGTTTGTGCGCTGTTAACAATTAGTAACGCTTGTAAAAATTAGAAATCAAAGCTTATGCACGTTGGATGCTGCGCCCGGTGAGAATTATTCACGTCTATACGAGACGCGGCTTTCTTCTCTCGCTATATACTTCTTCGCGGGTATTATTGTATGTACGGGATGGAACCGTAGCATCGAGAACACAAGGAATTCTTCATTTTTTTTTCTTTGCCCAATTATTTGTGCACCGCAACTTTGAAGATTTATTGCATGGATATGCATTGTTTTTTTCCTCCGTTTCTAATGCGCGCCGAGCTTTTTATTTCTGCGAACCGTTTAGCTGAGTAAAAGTGATATACGCTATATAATAGACATACACACGCGGGAGGAAAGGCAAGGAAAGAAAAAAAAACCGATTCGATGTAAAACGTATGTGTATGTGCATATAATGAGTTTACATGCACGTAAGGCTAATAGCCGAAAACGCGGAAATAATTACGCTATCAAGATTAACATCCGCTCCGTGCTTTATCACTCACCGGACATTACCCTCTTTCTATCTCGGCGGCATCTCGCGTTTAAACTCTCTTCCCCAAAAAAGCCCATCGCTGCTCCTCATAGCGACCTGAGCAAAACATAAACAGAATAACCTTGCCTAGACCCAGCCACTCCTGTATATGGCTTTTACCTCTCTTCTCTGCGCACACACAAGCGCACTCTGTCGTTATACACGCCCTCCCATACAGACAGCGCGAGATCGGCCCGCTAATAAAACGGTAATTCCGCGGCGTGGCGGGCTTGAGATAGCCGTTATATGCACCTAGTGTATATCAAACGCATAGAGAGAACGCGAGCAAACAGCCAGAGCTGCGGTAGCGCGAGTAAAGGCTCATTATAAAACGAGAGAGAGAGAGAGAGAGAGAGAGACGCTCTTGCTCCCCCTTGCACGGATATTACCGGCTGGAGAAGCCCCCCCTCGGGCGACGGCGTCCTTTAATAATCACGACAGACGCTGCTTTTACCTCAGCTGCAACATCTCTCTCTTACTCCACGCCGACCTGTTTTTTTCTTCTCTTTTTGTTTTACTCTCTCTTTCTCCAGAGCCTCGAGCGTATACGTATTGTTGCAGCGGAGATATTTGCTTTGTGTTTTCCCCGGCGCACGACGTGCACAACGTACTCTCTTCGTCCTTGTATATACACCGGATTTTCATTTTATTTAACATTTTTGAGTTTGACGTTTGTTTAGTGGATGACTAGAGGACGTTGCTCTCTTTCTTGATGGGTATGAGTTTGACGGAATTAGCTGCGGGGCTCCAAGGCTTGGTAAATGAGAGAGACAAATAAGATCGAAAGGAAGGATTCGCGGGGGGTGCATTGCTTATACCGCCGGATTTGTGGCTTGTATCGAACGAACGCATATACTCCAAGTTGAGATTTCGTATGTAATTCGACTCGGAAGACATTGTCTACATGAATGTACACAAGTGCCGTAAGACGAAGCAGATGCTTGTAAGATAGACAGGGAAAGAGAAAGAGAGAGATAGCTCAGCGGGCTGGTCTATAGCTGGCAGTCGGCGAGAGGAATGTCGCCGGCGTGAGGTAATGCACCTGTGCCCCGGCTATCGTATTTACCGCGAAACTCGCTTTCCCAACAACTCCACCCTCCCCCCTCCTCCCCTGACTTTATGTACCTCTACAGATATCTGAATTCACGAGCGTATTGCGCGACAGTACAGGCGCCTATGTATATAATTTTCTCGCGTCAACGCGTTATGTTACAGGCGTGATTCATGCCTGCTGTTTATCCGGTCGATGCATTTTTCGATGTACTTTAGAGGGGCTTTCGATTAGAGGGGACAAACTTGCGAAAGAAGCGAGTGTGTCGATAAGCTGTCGCTTCGAGTTGGACTACATATAATGCTCGTTCGACCGAGAGAGAGACTCTCTCGGCTCTAAATAAGCGCACGCGCGAGTGGCGAAATGGAAATTCATCGGAGAAACGTGGGTGAGGCCCACCCCCCCTCTAAGTATGCTCGTTTATAATTGTCGATGTATCTGCATCGAGGATCGGCACAATTAGCCGCTCTTGTTTGCTCTCCTCCATACAGCCGCGCGTGAGAAACTTTCGTCGCCCGGGCGCATCGGAAAAGCGCGCGTATTCCACCGATCGTCGTCCGATTTTACGCCAACACGCCTCTCTCTCTTTCTCTCGTTTGTGTCTACATAAATAAAAGATGCGGGAGCGATGCGTAAGCCCGATAGTTCCAGACTCCCGCACGCCTTAGGCGCGATTATTGCTCGTATATAACGTGTATTTTCGAGTTGGCAAGGGCGCCGAGAGAAAACGCTGGGAGGAAACTGACTTGTTGCGCGGAAGTCGAGGTAATGCCTCCATCCCTCCCTCCATCGTAACCACAGCGCAACTGCTAATTTTTGAGCGGCGTAGGAATATTAGATAAGTCAGGGTTTAAAGAGAAAGAGAGGGGCTCTAATCGCTCGCGATGACGGACGCGTTTCTTTTTCCGTTTCGGGAGGACTCGGGCCGCGCACTATCATCCAGGAAGCTCACCGGCAGCTTGGGCAATTTCTTTTTCTCTCCATTCCGCTGGCCCCGTTGCACAGTTGTTGCCGTATAATCGGCGAATACAATTCGGGTGTAATTGGCTGAAAAATTGACCCGAGACTTTGTTCTTTTTTCCTATATACTTTTCCAGCTGCAAGCCCGCCGGTTTTAAAGCTGCGTTATACTTTGTTTGGGGCTGACGCAAGAGGAAACGCGATTTTTCGGATTGTTTCCTTCTTTCCCTGCCGGCCGTCCGGCATTTTCCCTCCGCGGTGGCTGAGAGAGAGAGATTTTTCAATTGGAAAGTTGAAATCTCGGGCGCCAAGTTGATTTACCGCGAGCTTCTATGTATTGCTCGCGTTGAAAATGTGTAAATCGGACTTTCGAATTCGAGATGGGGTAATATACTTAAAGTTTATTATAAGCGGCGTTCGCGGCTAATGCTTTATGGGAGTCTCTCTCTCTCTCTTTCTCGGTGTAGGTGTGCAGGCGCAGTGTGTACATTATAGAGTTCGTAAAGTTCAGCGGCGTCGACGTGGGGTGCTAATGCGCTAACGGCATATACGGCGTCGAAAATTTACGAAAAGACGCAAGTTTGCAAAACTACTTCGCCTGAGGCTACGTCGAATAAGCATTTAAGTAGAGATCTTTCCTTCCCTCTTTTTTTTGTTGCCCGAGCCGAATTGCGTAATTTCTGTTTACTTACGAACTGCTAAGCTCGCGCGACCAGTTTATAAAGAAAAAAAAGGGAGGTGAAAAAAAATTACTATCTTTATTTACGATGCGGCTAAATACACTCGAGTTTTGTAATGTATATGAAATTATTACGTAAATTTATGCGCAGACACGTGACTTTATGCGCTGTTATTAGCCATAGGAGGCATACGCGGCTTCTTGGTTATTTTTTTGCATCGATCAATTTACGAATATAACTCTCGTGTTCTAAAAACCGATCGGACCGATCGACAAGCCGCTGCAGTTTCTCGCAAATTAAGCCCGCTAAACGCATTTACAGCGAAATGAAAAAGACTATATCCCAACGAGCTCCGTGTAAGCGCGCGGTAGATTAATTTTTCAAACCCCCCCCCTCTCGCCCCCTTGCTTAGGCTACAAAAAAAAAGCACGAAAACACGTAACTCGGGGGAAAAAAAGGAGCACAGCGTTTAATTAACCAATTAACGTGGGCTGGCCATAAAGACGATGTATTCAATTTCACCAGGGGTATATGAGTGATAGAGGGGAGAGGCGAGGTGTGAGAATTTCTCGAAAACTCGCGAGTGTCTATATAATTTATGCAACGCAGTGCCGCGGCCTCGACGCGATATCTCCATTAAATTAGCCATAGAAAATAGCCTATAATGGCCTAATGAAAGATGATACCCAACGAGCCGAATCAGATAAGCTCACCTTCCCTCCTCCCCCCCAAGACTTTTTTGTGCACTTTCACTTCCTCGTTTGCCCGTGCCCCCCGCGTATGCGGTTTTTCTTTCTTCCTTTATTTTTAACCAGAATCTTATAATTAACATGCTTATAATTCAGCGCGCGGTATATAAGGCGATCGATAAATAACCGTTGCCTGTAGAGGCGCGGCACCGAAAGCTTTGCGTACGTATAGCGTATAGAGAAGTCTATAGCCGAAAAAGGGGCCTCATCGGCCGGCGAATCGCGCCGATGAAAAACGACTCTCTCTCTCGCGCGCGCTCGGTGCTTTTCCCTCTCGTCGGAAAAATACATCGGTCGGACACAGCGGCCGGCCTCTACTTCGCGGTGTGATATATACTCCGCTTGCTGCGCTACTGCGTGATTAATGAAGTCGCCGCGTTAGGCCTCCCCCCGCTTGTACCAGCACGTACACACGATACGAGGCGCGGCGGCCCACATGCTCCCTCGCGGCGGCCTCTGCTCGCGCAGTGAAAGTGCTCCACTTGCCGGGACGTCGCGAGAGAAGCGGCGCCGGCAGCTGGCGAATATAAAGGTCGACGATTGCTCGGGCATGCGGCCATCATCTCTCTCGAATGTCTCGAGTGCGTTTAAGCGTGAACGCGATAGAGTAACGTAGTTCGGCTGTGACGATGTCCGTGATATGACCGAACTGCAGCGCAATGTATAGTTAAATTGCGTTTTTATGCGCGTGACTTGTTGAGCTAATCAAAAGTCGAGGCAACAATTTCGTATATCGCGTAAAGTATAAGCAGAGCAACTCGAGGCCAACGCTCGTTCGGTATAGCTTTGATTTGGTAAATTAGCCAAGTTCGCGGATAACGAAGTTAGAGACCAGCTGGCCCCCCGTGTATGTATGCAATGTACTGCAGGGGGGGGGGTATTGCGTAACAAGCGCGCGCAAAACTTAGGGGCGAATTTAAGCAGATGTATACACGGACCCCGCGAGAGCTCGTTATTCCCAGCCAATGAAAAGCTGGGGGGTTAAAAAAACACCAAAACATAGCGGAAGCAACGCGGTAAAAGCGTCATAGCGTAATTAACATAGTCGCATCGGCAGGGCTGCGAGTTTCGTTGAATAATAAACGAGGGAGAGAGAGAGAGAGAGCGCGCGTATACATCCCCCTGTATGCTCGCGGCTGTGTCGTTAAACAAAACGAGCTTCCTACTATATACACATACAGGCGCTCGGTGTTGCGGGAGCTTAAGCCTGTCGATACGGTTTGATTTAATTACGAAATCGACAATATCGCTTGTCACGGGCACGAGAGAAAGAGAAGTGGTCCGTTTAACGCAGGAGGGGGGGGGGCGGGGAAATTGCGTTGCTCTCGGCAAATGACTTTGCAACCAGCTCTAACAAACTCCCGTCTTCCTCTCCTCATTCTCTCTCTTTCTCGCTGTTTTTTTTTCGGAAACTTCCGCTACTGCCAAACTTTTTCGAATTCCAACCTAACCCACCTTACGGTGGAGCGTTCGAGATTAAAATTTCAAATGGCGTTCCAGCATTAAGAGCAGTTAGACATAGCGGTAAAGCTCGCAATAATGAGCGGATCCTCATTACAATGCGTAAATCCCGGAGAAATTCGGCCGGTTCGAGAGTCGTTAAGGGACAAGGGGGCTGAGCCCGAAAATTTTCGCTGGATTTATAAGCCGACGTTTTAATCCGGCTTGCCGAACTTTATCTGCGACAGTCAGGCTCGCCGGATTTACGTTACGCGGCTCGCCGATTTTCCACCTTTCAAAGGTCTTTTCTCTCTTGGAGACGAAAGAAGAAAGAAAATTAAACGAGAGATCGCTACGTCCGACCACTTGCGGCGCGATAACGCACAATGCGTTAAATTAACGATTCGTTAAGCCAATAAACGCAAATTGAATGGCCATCATACGCTCGTCGCTGTCATTGTTATTAGATTTATACAATATATCTCTCTATTAATTTAAACTCGTTAAAAAAAAAGAACCCCACTTGCAATTTGTAGAGAAAGAGAGAGTCATCGTAAATCCGCGATATACCATTCTTATTTACACATTTTACGAGGCAGTAAACGTTCTAACAATGTAACGATTATACCATCAATAATTCATTATCACCAAAAGAGAGAGGGAGCGAGGGGGAGAAGAGATAAATTCATTGGCACAGTCCAAGTGCATTGTACAATATCCCATATCCATGCTATAGAGAAGATAAATTATTAATCGGGGGCCTGCAGGTTGAGCCATCGGAAATCACGTCCGTGTGGATATATAGATTGCCATTGTCGATGCGCGTGCACTGCTTGCCATCGCTTCTGGCATATCGGACGGTCCGCGAAAATAAAACCCCGCCTGAAGCAGCAGAAACGCCCGCAAGACACAACGAGCCAATTTGAATTTCAAATATCGCAAGGGAAGGAAGATCGACGCCCCAGCCAAATTCCTCATCCTCGGCTCGGAGAAACTCGCGCTTCTGGAGGTGTATTGAGAAGAGAGAGAGAGAAAAATAAATGCTCAGAGATCGGAAATATATAGCACGCGACGCTACGACGACGCCCAGCTATATATACTATCTGTCCTTTCACTCGCGTCCGAGGCCGGCGACCCGGTTTCCCGGACGATCGAGGTAAAAGTAAAACCGAGAGAGGAGGACCTTCCGCGTCTCTCTCTCTCTCTCTCTCTCTCTCTCTCTCTCTCTCTCTCTCTCTTGCTGCCCGGACTGCGGACGTGACGTTGAAGATGCCGAGGACGCCTCGCCCGCGGCAAGGTACCGTCGCTCGCTTAATACGTCCCACCTCATCCCAAAGAGAGTGAGAGAAAGACTTTCTTCGCGCCCTCCTTTTATATCTCATGCTAATTTTACCTGATCGCAGACGCGTGTTTGCCGATCTGCCAGATTTAGCCGGATCGATGCCGTAAGCCGATTTATCGTCTGAAAAAAAGAGAGGGACCGGGATTCTTCTCCGATTAAAAAGTGAAAAGCATTTCATCTCTCTTTCTCTTTTGAAGTAGAGGCGTCGTAATATACGGCGAGAATTCCACGGGTGTGGTCGCGGCAGACTTTTTCTTTCCGTTGAATTATCGGCCGCGCCGGTCTTTTATTCGCGCCGCGGAAGTCGCCGATCTCCGTTTTTTTTTTAACCCAAGCTCCATACCGATCGTTCATCATCCTGACGCTTCTATGTGTATAGGTGTTGGCTAGAGAAGAGCCATTACGACAGACCGTACAGGGCGTTAATATCAGCGACTCGATAATCGCGTTGAGCCCGATAAGAGTTTTGTACGTACGAGCGGAGAGGACGCTTGTGAGGAGCTTTGTATAGACGCGGGTGTTCGATGCTGCGCCGATCGTTTACAGCGATTGCGCGCACACGCGATCCTGTCGATGTATACACGACGACGATGGCTTGGCGTAATTCGGCACTAGCGCAATAGCCAGCTTCCGCGGCTGAGCGTCGCGATAATAATCGCTATAAAGCTGGAGGCTTCGGATTATCTACGATCCCCGGAAATAATGACCCGTTGCCCCTAACTTAATACTTGTAGAGAGAATAATCTTGGGGCTTTGTACGTTTGTTCGATGGTTTTGTCGATGAGAGAATAACTTTGTGAAAAAAATTAGCTGACGCTTGAAGAAATTGATTACCCGATTTAATGCGTTCACGTTGTGGACGTGTACGTTTGGCTAGTCGAACCGCTAGAGTTTCGGTTATGTAAAAATCGTCAAAGCCGGAGATAAAAAAAACAACAACAACACATCGAAGAAACGCAGAGGAACGAGAGGTGGGTTTATAATCGGCCAAGAAAAAAAAATCGACTCTCTCTCTCTCCTGAGAACAGCGCAACAAGTCCGAGAAAGAGAGCGAGCGCGCGTGCTGCGGCGGCGGAGATCGAAAGACAAGCCGGTCAAGCACCTGTTACCACCCGTCCTCGGCTCGTCGTCGTCGTCGTCGGTAGTAGCGAAGTTAGCGCAGGAAAACCAGCTCGGGGATAAATAAATGACTGCTCTCTATGTACACGTCGGCACCAGCTGCGGATAGATAGATCACAAAGGGGCGCTCTCGCGTTGCGCGCACGCGAACGGAATGCCATAGTAGCGGGCGTATGCGAGAGCTCGTTTTTCCATCTCCCCCCCGGCGCCCCGAGAAAACCTCTCTTGCATATACGCGGGCGGTAAGGAGAGAGAGAGAGGGAGGAGATGCAAGAGAGGGGTATACGCTCCAGTTTGGCGCGCGGAATCTCGATGGACTTTCTACACGCTCGAAATACGGCACACACACACGAATTTCCCGCTCTCGGGCGTTCGACGCGGTTTTCTAATCGTCCGCGCGCTCTCGTGTACTCTCTTTCTTTCTTTTTTTTTTTTCTTACTTTCATGACGCTCGTGACGAGCTTCGATATAGTTTCAGTTGTTAGCGTTACAGCTGCGTCCGCACCGCTGGCCGATGGGGGGAAGGGGGCTCCGTGTGTTGCGAGAGCGCGCGAAAAATAATCGAATCTACGAGTCGACTTTATCTTATCTGCTGTTTGTATTTTCCTTTTTTTATGTGCAACACCTTCGCTCTATATACGACTCGCTCCTCGTACATCTTGATTTGAAAAACAAAAGTTTCGCGTTTTTCATTGTCTTTCTCTCTCTCTTTAACTCTCCCTTGGAAAGGATTCTCGGTAAAAGAATCACGCGACTAATCCAGTTCGCCCCGTTCCTTTCTCATTTCTTTCCTCCATTTACATTTTGAACAATTTGAAATTCGAATTCCGCCTTATCTATGCAGTTACGGAGGGGGGGGGGCCTCACTTTCGGAGGCGCAGTCCCGCAGCTGCGGGCACGGGAGGCGGACGAGCAGAAATTGAGCAAAAGAGCGCCAGCCAGCCGAGGGACGCTAACGCGCGTGTAACGCCAAAATCCCGAGATTGCGCAAAACGTCCGGATAGCGCTGCTCTACGGCTAAAGTAACGCTGCGTTGCCTCAGACCCGGATAAATTCGTCCGTCTCTTTTATTCCGCGAAAGCGGCGCACGTATAGCGCTCGGGGCCCGCCTTATACTAATAGCCCGCGCTCCTCTATGCACATGCTCCGAGCGCTAAACGACAACGCGCGTCCCCGAACATAGGCCAGCGAGAGCCACCATAAATAAATCTCTCAAAAAGAGCCAACCTCTCTCTCCACTACCAAGTTGCGCGTATATGTACGTGGGCGGTGGAGGGAGTTGGCAAAAAAAGGCACATATCCTCGCCCTTTCGCGTCGAGGAAAGCAGCGCGCTCCGAGAAATCCGCGCGTATGAATAATGGATGTGTAAGCTCCCCCCCCCCCCCCCGTGCCGCCCCCTCGAGCCGGCGCTTACGCGCTAACGGGTGCGTAACTAACGCGCGGCCCCGCGCGCTATCCAGCGCCGCTATATATATACCGAGACGAATCGAGAAAGGATATACGGCTCTTCTCGCCGAACGCCGCCGCAGCCGAGGAAACTCTTCTCGTTCCTTCACGCCCCCC
>JAPYYQ010003004.1:0-13982 GCA_030522585.1 Anagyrus pseudococci | reverse complement strand
CAAAAAAATCAGTAATGTTTCTTACATTGCCAAGAATAACATACTGCAATTTGGTAATAATCGTGAATCAAAAGTTTAAACGTAGGAACCACCTTAAGTTGAATTACTCACGATTGATTATCTAAAGTGCGTCTTTTAGGGAAGAATATCCATCTTCTTCTACAACTTGGCTTTCGTGTCACTGTTGCTTGTAATTTTTAGTTTACAAAATTCTCAGTTTCAAGTGCAGCACGAAGCTTTTTCGTTACTACGAACTTTGATATTTATCGCTTATTAACAAAATTATTTTTGAATTTTTCCTGATCTAAACCCTAACAGTAAACACGTCTGTGTGAGCAAAAATTTAGTATCACTCGCTGTAGCCACAGACGCACAAATGGACAAAATCTAGGTGACAAGACTGGGGAGGTCAATAACATAATTGAAGATTTACAGCCAAAGTAGCCGAGGCACTCTCGAAGAAGTAGCTGTCAGTCGGAGGTGTGCGCGCGAGAGAGGAAGAGAGAGGGAGTGAGAGATAGAGATTAAAGCGTTTACGAGGCCGTCGCTGGCTAGGCGCGGACAATACGTCAAGATTTATGATATAACGCGAGGCAGACGTAACCTCGAGGTCTATCAGCCAAAATACCCTGTCCGGTGTCTCTACACTGTCAATTTTGCCTGATATAAAACAATATACATACCTTCTCATTGTCAAATTAAAATTTTTTTATTTTTTGTCTCATCTATTCTCTCTTTCTCTCTCTCTCTCTCTCTCTCTCTCTTTCTCTTTTGGCTGTTGGCATTCTTTCAAATATATTCATCCAACTTTTTACATGCTTTGATTTCGAACTTTCAAAAAACATATTCAAAAGTTTCCGATATTTCGCTTTAACTCTAATAATAATTTCGTTTGCTTTTCTGTTTTTTTCCAAATCATAAAATTTGTTGCGCATTTTACAAATGACTATGAATGTAAAAGTTTATCAACTCTACGATTTAAAAGCTATTATTTTCTTTTGTTTTATTTCTCTTCAAAGATATTATCGCAAAGTATCAATAATCAAAGAAAAATCTAACAGGTTTAAGAAAAAAAAAACAAATAAGGCAGCAAATAAAACAGTGTAAAAAGGTAAATAGATTAGATATTGTAGCTATATTTGTTCTTAATTTTTAAATGTTATTATGTGAAGCCTTTAGTTGTAGCGAAATATCTTCTTTATTTGATTAAAATTATAATAAATATCTCAATGACATTTTACCCAAGTAAAGCTTTGAACTATTGCACCTACGAGTATTCATCAATATTATTATGTAAGGCTACTTATTCCTTTTGGTTACTCTACGGTATCATCGTTGCCCAAGCAGCATGTAATATAACAAAATAAATAATTTGAAACAGTTGAATGGGATGATAATGCATACAAAACTAATCTATCAAATAATCTGCTAAAACGTTTTGAGATGGGTGGAGCGAGGGATAAGGACAAAAGGAGAGGAAGATATGAGGTAAAGAAAGCTGTTTTCCGTTGCGCATATACACTAGTTAAAAAGCGCGTTGCGGCCGAGGGCGGGTAATTGCTCTGGGGCAAAGATACCGTCGCGGTTTAGCTAAATTTAATTTGAAATGGACTTTTCATCGGGGCAAGGAGCAAAGATGAGCCATCAAGTGCTCTCAGGCCATTAAAATTCATAAGTTACGAGCTCAGATGCAGAGACGAATCGAAGGGTGAGACGCTAAGAATAAGAGAGAAAAGAGAAGTAGGGCGGCTCTCGAGCTGCGAGCGTACGCCCGCCGCCGCTCTGCTTTACGCGCCGGCATTCCTACATTAAAGGCTCGTGTCTACTGGTTCGCTTGTGCGGAGGCTGCTCTCTGCTCCGGGCGAAATTTCAAACAGTCGCCAGTGCGCCGCGTACCTCGGCCTAAGTACCCTCTTCGGGCTCCACCTCCTCCTCGCTCATCCCTGCATGCGCCTCTTCGCCGTTTGCCCAGCTCGCGCTTTTCATTTTTGCCATGCACAATGCGCTCGCGTGTTCGTCCCATCATTCCGACCTATTCGCCCTCTCTCTCTCTCTCTCTCTCTCTCCCTCTATTGTCGCAGGCTTATTGCATCGGAACTTTGCAAATTTTGAGCAAATGCCGGATGATGGTATAGGCGGCTAGGGGGACTATCCGCGGTGCACGCGCCAAGTCCATACTCTAATTAGGGCTTTAAGAATTTTATGAAAGGGTCGCGGGATGCATTTACGTGAGCTCGTAGTCGGAGAGAATTGTCAAAGGACATGGGAGTGGGAGTGATGCTGGGGGCTGGGTCCAGTAGCGTTTGATATTTGCTAAATAATAAGCATTTACAGAGATTCGGAAAGTTTAAGGCCGGAGCTCTCTGGCCGCCGCTCGAGACTCAAATGGACGAATGAATCAGCCGGCTTTGTTTTGATCTCCTTGAATAGCATCTTTATAGCAGGGCCTACTGGGTTCTGGTGCAAATAACTCCCCCCGTATAACGGATATTTCTTAATCCCTCCGTCATAAATTTATAAACATTCGGCCGAGCCGAGCTCTTGCAACTCTCCTTTTCCTACACAAAGAACACATTTTCCGACAGTACATTAATTCTTTTAATAGCTTTCCTAATAAACTAGCAAGTAATATCTATTAATAAGACAAATTTGTCCTTTTCATTAGCTCCTCATCTGTATTTTCGTATTTACCTTCAGTGCAGATTGCAAACACGACATTTTCGGCACAATTGTAAATTATATGCAAAGGATATAATGTTGGAACAACCCAAGCTAATGGCAAAATGTACGTATTTTCCTTACCGATTTAACCATCGAATTCTTTTTTCTTACTGCTGCGGTTATTTACTTTGCTGCATAAAAGTCTGTTTACCATTTTTCGCAATATGGTAGAATGCAAAATATTAAAAGAAAATTTATTATTTCTTTTTTTGTTCATACACTGCAGGGCTATAATACAGGTCATTTTATTTTTTTTCAACTTATTTTAATCTTATTCTCTTCTATTTTCCATCTACTTTCCAAGCAACAGATACTGTACACTTGTAGAATTATAAAGTCACAACATCCGTAGAGCCATAATGCATAATGTAAAAAATGTATTTTTACCGATGATGATGATAATAATAATAATAATAATAATAATAATAATAATAATAATCACAATAATAATAATTATTATAATATAAATAAACAAAAAAATCTGAACTACCATAACAAAATTAAAAAAAAAATTATAAAATTGTGATTGTTTTTGAAAAATTTTTGTTTGGAGGAAAAGTGCATTTGAGATTGTTTAAAACGGCTAAAATAGCAAGATATCGCAGGATCTATAGGCTGCAGCTGGAGAAATCTAGCAGGTATACAGAGAGCCGATCCGACTAGACCCGAAAAGCTATTAAAAAGATACGACTCTAAGTATCTAACCTTCAAAAATCGAAAATATTCGCGCAGACCTTTTGGCTGCTTACGTGCTCTTACCTGCCCATCTACCTTCCTGCACTTGGCTCAACTCGAGTTTCTCTGTTTCTCGGATAATTTATTACGCGCTTTTGCTCTTAGCCCCACCTATATCTCTCCCCACCCGACCCCTACTCTCTCTCTCTCTCTCATTCTATCTACCTCTCACTGCCTCGCTCTTTTTCTCTCTCTAGCTTTATCCTTCACTTTTTTTTTACATTTTCCTAGTGCTTTCCGGTTTGGTACATAGGATGAGTATATTTCAGGTAAAAATTGCCAACTTGGATGGAATTTGTATAATCGAAAGTCTAGAGATTTCAAAGACTGCTGTTGTTGTTTTTGATGTTTCAACAACACCCTTTACTTGATGATTAACGCTTACATAAATAGAAACTATGAATTACCGTTAAAATAACAAACTTAAGTAACCAACAAGATAAAAGTAAAAGCTGAAAAATGAATTTAAATTTTCGTTACCGCTAATGCTGTTAACACGCAAAAAATTATTTAAGCGTTATACGAATGAGCATCAAATGACGTTTGAAACTTAATTATTACCTGCAGATCTAAATAACGAGGCAAGATAATACGTGCCATCCTGCAAATGGCGATCGTGAAAAATAAAGCTGAAATAGGGACGGATGTTTTTGTAAAAATAGAAAAAAAACTCGTCGATATCTGTCGTCAATGGTGATAAGTGTCCTTGTGCCGTGTAAAAAGGAGGAAGCGCCAAAATCTAACGACTCTCTACATACTAGCCCATCAAGAGGAAGAGCCTGGGCGTTTGGTGAGTAAACGGGCCCCCCGCAAGGAACGGCCCTCCCGGAGCTAGAGCTCAGGCGCCAGAGCAAGCGTCAGGCGGAGCAAGAGGCGAGCTGCCTGCATTTCCTTACGAATTTTTCGGCTTTGCGGCTAAGCTGGCCATGGAAAAATACTCGGAGCTGCAGCTTGTAAATACGTATACAGCGAGCGAGCTAGGATATCGAGCAAGACACGATGAAGAAGGAACGAGTGATGAAAGAGACGAGGAAAGAAGAGGCTAGGGAGGGAGGGAGAGAGAGAGAGAAAGAGAGAGATAGCTTTGAGGACCAATGAATGCACAGGGGGAAGGGGATCGTGGCCTTGGTGGGGATCTATCTGGACCTACCCCATGTGGAACACGAGGAGATGCTGAGCGGCGGCGGCGGCGGCTGCGTCGGCGGTTGCACCGCTCACGAAGGAGGAGGAGGAGCAGGAAAAGAGGGAAGACGAGCCGAAGCAAGCTCGGCGCTCGGGCGAACGCACCGAGGAACGAGCCCTCGGGGCCTTGTGGAATTCCGAGATGAGAAGGACTAGCCAGTGCCGAATGATCCCGGCCAATGTTATAACGCACGCGCGTACTGCTCTTGCCTCGTCTGCCCTATCTTCCGGCACCTCTCTCTCTCTCTCTCTCTCTCTCTCTCTCTCTCTCTCTCTCTATCTCTCCTGCTGCTCCTCCTTCTCCTCCTCCTCCTTCTCTTCGCCGGCGATTCGCCTTTCTTCTCCTCCCTTCTTCTGTCTCTCTTATTTTCCTTACGCACGACGATTTGTCCTATATTCTGTTTATCGCGCCTATCAAAGTGTCCCTAAGCAGTGACAGTGGCTTGTACTAGTTGACATAAACAGTGTTAGAAATCAGTGATTATGCTCTTAAAAGTAGTCTCCTAGAATCTCGCGTCACGGCCTACTTGAGCCTTTGTGCACTTATTTTAGTGTATTTTCGTTTAGCCGCATCGCAAATAAACACACATTGTTTGCATGCTGTTGATTGTTTTTTAAATGAAAACGATAATAAGTGAAACTCTGTTGCTTTGATCAGTTTGTTATTGGCTATTGAAGAGCGACTTGCATATAACTTATTCATGACTATTATAAAGGAAGAGGAGAGCAAGATGCAGCAGCATAACGAGGAAGTTAGCCACGGATGGTCGATCCAATCGCCAAGATCTTGGGAGGACGAAGACATGGACAAAAATGTCTTACAAAATTCAAAGCCTCCAAATCTTAGAATGGATCCAAATTGGGCCAAGGTTCGTTTAAAAGTTTGTATTTCTATAAAACGAATAATTTATAAACACTTATCATCTAGTACGTAATAGGCATCTTTTGTTTACATGACTATTCCACATGCGATACCATCACGTAAACGAAAACACAGCCATGCCATAGTGAGGCTCAATTCGTAATACGTTAAACTCTAATGATTTTAATATTTTCTACAACAGTTACAAATACCTAGCTGTTTAATGCCTCTATATACATTTTAGAGAAATTCTGATGTTTACTCGCTGTTTTTATAGAAAGTAATCGCGTCTAAAAACGAATGGAATGACGTACTTGGGATTATCAAAATACACTTAAATGCTTGACAATAGGCTTGTACGCGATAAGATACTAGACGTATATTATTGTCAACAGATCAGATTTTCAAGTATTACGACGTTACTGGCATATTTTTGTCAACAGAATACTAACTTTATATGATTGTCGCGCAAGTACTCGCAGGTCAAAATAAACTAAAAATTTAATATACTTTTAAGAATTTCGGGAGCACTGCCAGTTTCTGCCTTTGGATAAATTTGAAAAACTAACAGTGTGAGAGATATAGGAAAAGCGTTGGAGGAGGGGGATGGGTGAGTGGCTGCGCAAGAGATTAAGTACAAAGTCAGCCTCTATTAAATTCGATTTGATAGACAAAAAGCTGGCTGAATAAGCTGGCAAAGAAACGCCGTTTCCGGAAACAAAAGTCAAGCGACAAACAACGATGGTACTTTGCTGATGCGTCCACTAGTAGCTCAGTATAGGGCCGCAGAAAAGTTCGGAAATAGAGGAGCTTTCTTAGGGGCCGCCTCGGAGAAAAAACGTAATAAGGTTCGAGCAGCAAAAGCCCTTGCACTGAAAAGAGGAAGGAAAGGAAGAAAGCCTAACGGGTGCATATAAAAATTTTTACGAAGCCTCGGCTTCATTTATATGTTAAGTGCTTCCGAGCTGGCTGTATCGGAGATATAAAGGAGAAAGAGGCATCTTCGGCGTAACCGACTGCCCGCATGCGCGCCTGTCTTATGATATTTTGCTTTGAATATCTTATAAGCGCGAACAGGCGCTTCTCTATTAAAATGTGTTTTACTCGTGCCGCCAAGCACCTGCGGATAAGGCCGTTTCTGCTTTAGCGGCGTTTCTCTCTCGAGAATCGCCGGCTTCTGTTTTATTAAGAACAAATACAGACGTTCAAAGTGTTTATATTCGTTTTTTCTCCCCGAGAGCAGCCTGTACCAAGAGGCTTTCACGGCTGATATTAAAATAAAAAGCGCTCGTTTTAACTGTAGGAACGTTTACGCTCTTTCGAAGAATTCGGCTAAACAAGATTGATAGCAGAGGCGCGGATGAATAAGTCGTCAAATCTGACGCTTGAAATTTTAATGAACACTTGGATGATTTTATTTATAAGCAATTTTTAAAGCCGCTCAAAATTAATGCTGTAACATTAATCCGAGCGCCCACAGCCCGAGCTCCGACTCCTCCCGGATTTCATCAAGAATACCAATTTTAGACTGTTCTCGTTCTATTAACACAAAAATCAACGGACTATACAACTGCTTCGGCATGTACTATTGCACTTTTGGAAAACGAAGGAGGCGCATTTAGATGCGGCTGCGGCGGACATAAAGCATTTTTGAGAAAAACAAAGTTGGAAATCTATCCGGTCGGTTGCGGATATAGACGAAAAGACCGAGGCCACATAGTCGGAGCAGGCTCTTCCTTATGCTGTCAGTGTAGGATCAACGAGACGACCACCGCGTGCTCGCAAGACTGCGCATTAGTTTACGTTCAAATGCGTTTTGGGGAAATGAAATTCGTCGAGCCCTACTCTCTCCTCCCCCCCCCAAACCGCCCCTTCCAACGTAGTATACGCCTAGTCTCTTCCTTTTCCTCTCGCAGCAGCGGGGGTTCCAAGCCAGTCCAGGCCTCCGTCAGAGCATGTCGCTCATTCATCCGATGCTTTCTTCTCTTACCAACATTGAATATTAGTTTTTTGTCTTTCTTATTTCTTTCTAAAGGATTTTAACGATGACAGAATTTTTGGTAGGATAATTCGTATTTAAACTAAGCTTGTGTTACGACAGATATTGCACCACTAGTCCAAATGTTACAACACAATGGCGCAGAGGCAATCAGCAGAAATAGTCTGAGGAGAGGGAAAGCAAGTTTAATAAAATTTCAAAGATGTTATGGTAAGTAACACGTGTTTACTGCAAGTGTCAAAATGACTTTGTTGTATAGGCGAAGTGGTATCGCGCGGTGCTGGAGGGCATGAGCGTTGACGTTCCTCTATGCTTCCGTAATAAATTTAAATGAAAATCATCAGGAGGGAGACAGAAGATGAGCCCGTAAAGTCGTGCACAAGAATATTTACATACCAAAATTTCGTGGGCTACTCGAGCAAATAAGTCGCAAGCTATGCAGTAAAGTTAAAATGTCAGTGCCAACTCGGTCGCTGTTGTATGTGTCAAGTGATTACTCCGAGGTGCTCGAATAATGCGAGGAATCCGCAACAAGATGAAACCGCGCGTAGTAATGAAGAAAAGTAGACGTCACCGAGATTGTTTATCAGAAGCAATTTTATTGCAAGTCAGTAGGACAGATTGAGGGAGCCATAGAAGGGAAAGGAAGGGAGGCATGCTTTTGCTTGTGTCCAATGTTAAGGCGTAGAAGGGCGGATGCGGTGTCAGTCGCAAGTTGGATCGCTTGTAAATTCGAGGCGAGGAATAATAAGTAGTAGCGGCCCACGAGTAGCCGAGCTAGCGCAGCTGCGTCTGAGACTGGGCTGTGCAATATAGGGTTCGATGTAGTAGGAAGAGGTGTGTAGCGGCGACGTACCGCGGCGCGCAGATGAGATGAATGTCGGCAAGGGGCGCCCGGGGCGGCCGGTCTATCGCGTGCCGAACGCGATAGGCGATATTCCGTTACACGATTTCCTCGCCATATTCTGCGGCCCGCCGAGCTCTCTCGCCCCCAGCTCTCCCTCTCTCTAGCTCATCCTCGATCATTATCGATTTAAAAAATAAACGCATTCCCGGGCGCTGCTGCTGCTGCTGCTGAATCTCCGCGAGCGAACCCTCAGCAGCCCGGCCGACACGCATTCCCACGAATACACACTCAGCAGCCGTTAGCTCCTACATTCTAGCATGTACACTGATAGCTTAGAGGGTGGATCTCCTCTTTCCATACTACCGGGCCCCGATATTTTCTCCTTTTGCGCCAGCTCACTGCAATCGTGATTTGTATATTAATACGGTACACTAAAACAGACGGGGCAGGGAGAGCCAAGGGTTGGCGAGCCAATTGCTTTGATTATAGACCATGGCGTTCAGTTTGCGCTGGGCCCTGCCTTGTGCGCCTAGGCGAACGAGCGAGTAAAGGAACCCCGCCGCCACGGACTCTTTCTCACTCTGCCAACGTATACGGTCATCTTCGAAATCCGATAAACTCCAGGCGCTGACGCGTACTGTAATTTATCATACTATTCCGTCGACTTCTTGAATCTACCGTTTTCCACAGCTCGGCCAACGCACTCGTTCCATTACACGATAAACGTCATTCCTCTCCAAGAAGAGACCTAGAGGCCCTTCAACCTGACGTTTTCATGTTAACATTTGGATTTTAAAAGCAGCTTTTTGGGACTATGTATCTAAATAAGCCAACGAGAATAAAGAGAAGAAAGGAAAAAAATAGAGAAGAATCCTATATGATGAAGAGGAAAGGCTAAGCTGAGCAGTTATGTAGTGAAAAAGGGATAACGGTAGGGATAAAGAAAAGTGAGGGGAACGGAAAGAGAGAGGGAAAGAGAGCGAAAACGAAGGATTAGTTAGGCAAGCTTCTGGGTAATTGGTCACACTTAAATATCAATCTTTGGACGCTGTGGCTCTGTTAAGAGAGGAGGAAGGGAAGAGGAAAAAGGCAAAATGGAAAGAAGAAGAAGATGGGCTGATGAGGAACAGGGTCGGTTAGCGTGATTAGTTCTCGGGCGATTGAACTTTTGTAAACCAGACGCTCATTACGCATCCACCGAGGCTACCGACACGGATGAGATGAACTCTTAAGCTTTATCTCTTTCATTTATACACACCTCGCTCCCCGACTACTTGCGTACACGCACTCGCATACACACGTGTTCACACGCGCTTACGTTCACGTTCTTCTCTACATATCCGCAGGTTTATGAATCTCTTTATTTCGGAATTTGTTGCAACTTTATAAAACTTGACCATCCCAATTTGGAGAGATTATCAGCCGAAGGTGCACAGGGGATTATCATGGTTATGACATTCATCACGCTGTCTTCTCTGTAATCAACACTTATTGTACATATGCATCGAATTCCTAGTCTTTATTGAACTGCTAGTTATTAAATAATAAATATTAAGCATTATGGGATTTGGATTTTAATAAAATAAATGCAGGAAATGAAGTTTAGTGGATTGGCCTAAGGCTTCTTTTGGCCGAGATCAACGAATATTAGATCGTCGAGGATACAGGCAGAGCGGGATGGAAAAAGGTTTAATGAAGGATGTAGGGGGGCTTGGTACGAGAAAAGGTGTCCAGGCAAATAAAACCCTAGCTCCCACTTGCACACGAGACGTGCATGATTATGCGTGGAGGTCGCAGTGGACGCCTGCTACATAAGACTCTTTCGTGTAAACAGACGCTAACAAACTCCTATTATTTTTTCTCCTGGCCACATCAGCTCGACTTTCTACTTGGCTCCTCTTCCAGTCAACCTCTGGATCTACCGGCAAAGTCAAATAATAATCGATCAATCCTACGATTAGCTGGAAATGACCAGAATATGCTCGGAAGCGCGCGAAAATGACAGGCTAGTAAAAAAGTGATGGGAGTAGAAGTTATTTTTACGTGAATTTATTTGGAAGGGCTTATACTTTAAAGGTATGCCCGTAGCCGAGGCATCGAGAGAAAGCTGGGAAGCGAGGAATGGATAAGACTTGGCGGGGGAGAAGAGGCGAGCAAGAGAAGGAGGAACAGGTAGTGTAAGGGTGAGAAAGAATGCGCAGAAATGCCGTGAAGCAGCTCTGGTGTTTGCCGATAATTTTCACTGGTGCCCGCGTCATTTGATTAAGCCCGCAAACAGAGCGGTCTTATACACAGACGCTTCGGAGAAGGCTCGAATAATCGAGGGAGCGTGAATATAGAGGCGAGCGGAGTGCCCGCCGCTGAAGGATACCTCCGAGCGAGGGAGAAGAGCGCAAGGAGAGAAAGAGGCGTGCGCGCGTAGTTGGAGCAAGCGACACGTCTCGGAAGACAAACGCGCGCTCCGCCGAGTAGGCGGCGGGCCGCTGGACGCGCATGCCCCACACCGCCACTAGCGCTGGCCGTGTGCGCGCTCAATTAGCGCCCGAGTGCCAGTTGTTTCGCTTCCTCGTTAATAAGGGAAGCTACCCTGCTCCCCCGCCAGCTCCCGGCTCCATCCTCATCCTCTTTCTTATTTCTCACCTTCGGACATTCTCACAGCCGCATCAGCAGTGCACTCCTCCCTGCAGCCCTCCTTCTCCCCACGACTCCACTCGAACATTCTACATCTTATCTGCCAAAGATTATTTCAATCGCATCTCTCGACTTTGCTTTCACGCTCCTTTCTCTGCTCGTCGCTGCGATCCACCGAGATGTCAATCAACCTATAGACAATAGCTCGCCGCTCTAGCACCTCGGCTCTCGTGGGACCTTCAGCTTTCCCCGTTTGCCCCTAGAAGCCCAGATTCGAAGAGCGAGCAAGCCTTGCATCCACCGCTGCGAATAGTTTATAATTTAAGGTAAATCCTATGAAGATATTCATAAAAATCGGAAATTAAGAAATTAAATATTTAAAAATCCGACGTTGAAGAATGACATTTTTGCACTTGTGCCTCTTCTTTTTGCACCTTTGCAATCCAATGAAGCTCCCCGGGCGCAGGACATTAATAAACAACCAAGAGAGAGAGAAGAAGAGAGTGAGAGAATAAGAGAAGGTCTGGGTATGCTGCCCTTATACACGCTTGGCGCGTTTATATACAAGTGCTTCCACAACACTTTATAGCCTCGCGAGATTCGATTCCATCTCGTTGTCCTTTGCTTGCAAAATACTTTTCAACCCTGATTATTTATACGTTGATTTATTATCATACATACATACATTTTTTCGTCATTCGTCGGAATGAAAAAAAATGTAAAGTATAACAACGCTGAAGCAAAGAAAAGGAGTAGGAAAATTTAAGTGGAGAAGAAAATAATTAATATGTGAATAAAAATTAATTGCTAAATATAAAGAGTGCTCATCAAGAAAAATTGTGAGAAACCATAATTAATACTAATATTCTGATTGAATTGTGTGGTCTGCACTTTCTTGTATCGTTACCAAGCACTATCCAATGAATTAATTATTAAGAGATGATGAGCAAGACAGAAAATGCGTAAAAAAAAAAGAGTTGATGAAAAAAAAAGATAAAGAAACGTACGAAAATTGGAGAGATTATTTGTCGGAGCTGCCCAGCTAAAACGCGTCTTTCAGCACGGATTTATCTGTTGGATGCGTACGATGAATAATATTACGACTTTCTTTTTTATTTGAATGAGGGAGAGAGACAGAATTGGGGTGAATGCAGGGGGGGGCAGGTCTTTCGAACGGAGAATGCGAGGCTCAGTTCTCTCTTCATTTCATTAATTATTATTTCTCTCCGTCTCGCTCTAACTGCCTGCAGCAGGGCATATATACACGAGTGCGCGAGCGCGCGCCGATGCAAAAGGGAAATCAGGAGTGAGGAATTGACGATGATCGCTCAGCGATGCTTTCATATAGCAGTGTTATTGGCCGGCTCTCCAAGGTGCGGATATTAATTTGCTCGCAGGCAGATACATCCGCTGCCCGGCGAGTCCAGGTTAGCAGTAGGTACTGCCAGAGATGCGCGATAATCGCGCTTGTAATTTCATCGATCTGCCGTCCTCCTCCCACCCTGCGTCGCGTCAAATCTTCTCATCGCCAATGAGCTGGCCGGCCCCCAGCCACCCTCCTCTCACTCGCGCTTACGCGCAATTTCTCTTTTTCTTTGTTTTTTTCTTCTCAGCGCGTTTCATCGATGGAAATTGGTAATCGAATATTTTGCCCCACTCCCGCTTCCCCGTCAACCTTTCCTTTCAACTCCTCTTTTATTGCCCCTTACACTCAGGCTAATATTACTCTATTTGTTTTTACACGCCTTACAATCATTCTTCGATACAACTCTTTCAATTGTTTTTTACTTTAATTCAAATGCAATATAATTATTCGTGTTCGGCAAAAATGAAAAAAAAAGAAAAACAATTCTTTTGATTATTTATTTTTTTGCTAAGTGCAATGCTTGGTTATCATGTTTATTTTTATTTCAATTTCATAGAATTTCAAAGTAATTTGATTAAATAATTATTTAAATATTGTTTAACGTCTCAATACATTGTAATTAAGTATACAAGTATGATTACTTTATTTAGATCTACATCGCAAATGCAATAACCATAAAACAAATCTAATATTTTTAGCAAATTGTTGTACGTAGGTAAAATGAAAAAAAAGTAATAAAAGCCTGGAAAAAGCTGTTCTTCTGGCCCTATCTCCTTCTTTTTGTTGCTTTACTTTTCTCAACAACAATAGAATAGAGTCGAAAAATGAAGTTACAAGTTACTACACTCTGGTTGGCTGGAGCATAATGCTCAAAGTACATCCACCACTTCCGCCCATCATCTTTGAGCCGCTTTTTCTTCTTGCACGAACTCATTGTTTTACTTCAACGATGTGCATATGATTATACATCGTTACGATTTTATTCTTCTTTTTGTTATCATTATAAGAGCACATTGTTCGAGTTGGTTTATCCAAATGTTCTCTCTATAGGGTAATAGTACAACCAAGTCATGATTAAAAAAAAAATTATTTTTGCATTTAATTTTCTCCTTGTATTGCGCTATATTTAAGTAAATATTAAAACAAAAAAATCCTCTAATTTTATTTGAAAGAAAAAATACTTATATAGATTGGTAAAAAATTTTATGCTCAATCGTGGGATCGTTTTTTCTCACAAACGTATAGATAATTTATTAAATGTATTTATCGAATCTATAACCTCGTTGGTATATTAAATCTTATAATTGCATTAACTGGCTAAATATTGATGATTATTGCTAAAGAGATATTGAAATGATTTGAAAATTGGGATAATAAAATCTGTGTTTCACATGCTGCTGTTTGCAGTTATGTAATGTGATTCAACAGAGCCTAGAACCCTGTTGGAAATTTGCTGGTGAAAGATGGCGAAGTGACTCAAGCTGGCTAGAATCCCACCATCTCGTAATAGACAATCGTATATACGGAAAGTACAGCATTGTGGCCGAGTTCTGGCGAGCTAAGATACGTCTGCTAAGTACATACGTATCAGTATACTTTTTAGTATACACATGCATTTAGGTTATGTTTTTGCTTTATT
>JAPYYQ010003003.1:0-13983 GCA_030522585.1 Anagyrus pseudococci | reverse complement strand
GGCGTTTGTTTGGTCTCGGCCAATCAGGGCCAGGCGCGGAGTAAGAGAGGAGAGGAGTCTCGCCCCACTCTTCGTACCGTTAGAGAGAGATAGAGATCCCGCCACTATTGCGTTCTCTCTCATGTCCTCAGGACAGCCCACCGACTGCGTGGCGCAGTCTATTAGTATATGTCTAT
The DNA here is from genome assembly GCA_030522585.1 of Anagyrus pseudococci. NCBI lineage: Eukaryota > Metazoa > Arthropoda > Insecta > Hymenoptera > Encyrtidae > Anagyrus > Anagyrus pseudococci. The sequence continues at coordinate 13,807 of JAPYYQ010003003.1, read as the reverse complement.
GATAAAAACCCCCATGAGACGTAGCTTATAGCGATCAACCTCGACGCTCCTGGTACAGGCGATGGTTGCAAGCAATCAGATAGCATAAGAGCAAAAAGCAAGCCTCACGACACAAGAGTTTTGAATCAAATTATATCCATACGTCTTCTACATAGGTTAAGCCGGAGGAATACGCCAGTTTAATTTGAAGGATCGTAATTCAGCGACTTTTCGTTATTTTAGAACAATAAAAAATATGATTTGGTCAATAATAATGCCATATTCAATAAAGCACGAGATTTTTAAATTTATAAAAATAATAAAATTACTCGCGTTCATAATTATATATTATGTTACAATAGTTCTAGTAATTGTTCTAGTAATTTTTATAACACAGGCTTACAATTTTTACTATAGTGACATTATAAATTTATGACACATTTTCAGATTTCGGCTTACATAGTCAACACCTTTAGTTCGTAAATCGCGACTAGGTGGTTCCATGCTTCCTCTTTCGCTGTTCTCTTTTCGCAAGTTCTCAGATAAGGCTTCAGTACATTTCGACGTTGCTAATGAAAACTAGTCTAGTTTAAATTGCCGATGAAAACTAGCATCCTGCTAAAGTTGCCGCGAAGACTAGCACTTGGAAATTTTCGCGGCGAATACTAGTACATTGCCAGGGTTTGCGGCGAAGACTAGTAAAGTTGGCGAGTTACAGTCGAAAACTAATACATTCTGCGGGTTTGCGGCGAAGACTAGTACAGTTGGCGAGTTTCAGTGGAAAACTAGTACATTCCGCGGGTTTGCGGCGAAGACTAGTACAGTTGGCGAGTTTCAGTGGAATACTAGTACATTCCGCGGGTTTGCGGCGAAGACTAGTACGTTTCCCGAGTTAGCGTCAATTTAGATATAGATGTTTTATAAATATACGTAACAACACTGTGTTTATTCAATAGCCTTTTTAATTATCTTATATATAATTATTTATGCTTGTTTGTTGAATATATAATTGTCTTTAGTTGTCGTTCCAAAATGTACTAGTATTGGCCGCAAAGTGAACTAGTTTTCACCGGAAGTTCGCAAAACGTACTAGTCTTCGACGGTAATTTAAACTATACTAGTATTCGCCGCAAACCGTTGAAATATACTAGTTTTCGCGGAAATTTCAACTGTACTAGTTTTCGTCGGCAATTTAAACTAGACTAGTCTTCGTTAGCAGCGTCGATTTCGACGCCCCTAACGAATAACAATCTATTTAAAACTTCCAACGAAAATGAATCGTTTTCAAAAAACGACCAAGAAAATTGGTACGTTTCATTTCCTGCCGCGAAAATGAATGGATTTCGTAAGTTACCGCGAAGAACAATCGATTTCAGAAAAAACGAAAAAAAAACGAAGCGACATTTGAGTAAAAAATTAAATAGTACGCCCTACCGATTAGATAGAGCTTTGGGGAAAAAAGCTTTCAATATAGTAGGCCCTTATCTATATTAGAGTAAAAAATCGATTCAAAATTTTAAGTATTAGTAATTTATATATGAAGGTGATCGTTTTTTCCGAAATCGATTGATTTTCGTGGCAAGAGCGTGAATCGAGATGGTTTTCGCAGTAACCTGAATCCGATTGATTTTCGCGGGAAATACGAAAACGACTGATTTTCGTTAGGGGCGTCGGTATATAAAGACAAATTTTATTATGATTACTCAAATGCGTAAGATACGTTCCGGGTCGAGCATTGCGTAGACAGCGTACACTATAATGTTAAATAGCGTTTCGTAAACATGATCAGAGAATAGATTTCTAGAATTTTACGTAGCAAACTGAAAAATTTAAGCGAAATAAATTTCCTATCATTACTGATAAACTTCTTCTAATATAAATTATAAAATTAATTCCGCAATTAAAAAATATCCTTCCTAGTAACTTCAAGGTAAATCGGGGGAATACGCCAACGTCGGGTAATACATACCAATAATCCCCTTGTTCAAATTTCTTATTATGCAATATTGTTGACGCCTGTAACTCAGTCAACTTATAAATTAGTGTCAATCTACTCAAATAAGACTAAAAAACAGGCAGTAGCTACGAACGCAAATGAATCAGAAACGAAAATTTAAAACTAATACCAAAAAAAATAGCGTGTTTTTCAATTCTTTTTATTTATTTATTTTTTAACGGAATTTTTTATGGAAAAAATAAGCTCCTACGTAAATAGTCTTTATCAAGATAAGTAATTTCATGATTTTTAAAAATTAAAAAACCTCATGCTTTATTAAATACGACATTAATCTTTATTATAAGAAGCATTGGGCTAAAATGCCATTCCTCAAATATGTAATTATAGATTTGAAAAAACATAAAAGCAAAAATATAGTTAAAAGATGTCCCGAAAAAGATATTCTGTTTACATCGGCCATTAAAAGTTTAAGGTTACATTTGAAATCAATTAAATATCCCTTTTACGCAAGAAAATCCGTATTACACTTTCAACTCGTTAACGTTTACATTGCACAGCACTTGTGCGTTAACAATTTAATCTCCATGAATGCCATTATTGCTCGTCAATAGCAGACAGTCCTGGCGTAACCTATATAGCAAAATTGAAATTGTTCTTATTTACGAGAAACGTCGTAGCTGCGAGTAGTTGGCGAAATAACGAGCCACCCAGCCGGCGGCGTCTTCGCCCCGGCTTCAGAACCACTTAACCCGCATGACAACTGCGCCGAAGTTGCTATCAAACACAGACCCCCCACAACACCAAGAAAGATAAATCCGAGTATATATAGCTCAAGTAAGACGCAGGCTCTTTGTCTACAGTATGGCACAAGCGAAAACTGTCTCGTAATGAGTGGTTTCTATATACACGTAGACGAAAGCCTCACGACCTCCGTTGTACCTTGGCTGGGATCGCCGCAGCTCTTGCCATATTTCTCCGAAGGCATAAGGCTCGGCTCTTTTAGTGGTCCGCGGATAGTGGCTTGCCATTCTCCCGACTAGCAGCCACTACTACCAGCCAATGCATGAGAAAGATTTCGCTTTATCATACAGCGGCTCCCCGAGGGCGGGCTATTTTGTGCGCTGTTACATCGCCTCCCGGGTGCGCTTGCAGCCGTGTGCGTACACGCGATCTAGCCTGTTTGCGCTTGAAAGCTACGGGTCTCTACTTGTCTTACCCGGCCGCCACTACACAAGCGCGCATTGTCCTGGCTTTGAGCTTCCTCTACGGCCTCGTGCTATCTCGTCTCCCAGCCCTAGGGTGTAAGCCTACTGATGGGAAGCCTGGCTCCATGTTTACCGCGCTTTCCCTCTCTCTCCTGCTTAAGCGCTCTTTTCTTTCTCTTTACAAACGTCGAACTTTGCTGACGAGGTCTTTCTTTCTCAGAGGGAGGGCTTGATCTGGTTATATGCGGGTCTAGAGGATTTTCACTGACTTGTCGTTGAGAGCTGCTTTACTCTTACCGGCTCAAGAAAAGTAGGGACTTCTTTCCCTTTCTTTTTTTTTAATTTTTTTTTATTTTTTATTTTTTTTTCGTGGAGAGTTTTTTTATCGAGATTTACTGCTTTCTTCGAGCTTGCTGTTTTACGAGCACTGAATTCGGGATCAGCGTAAAGTAAGTTAGGGCTCAATTAGCACGGCTTTATTACGACCATTTGACGGGCCGTTATATTTTTGTACTTTACGGTTAAAAACGAAAAACGTTCAAAATTACGATCACGCTTACAGCGATTTTCTATATTTTTTTCTTTTTTAGATCGGCGTAAAACTTGTAAGACTTGTAATTGTATCAAAGAGTCTGTAATAAATATCGCAACTCACTAATAGGATGATCCATATCTGACCAAGCGAAGAGAACTAACAAGTACAAAGCGTTGAATGCGCAAAAAATTTGCAGGTGCAAGCTTCGCCATGAGAAACGAAGAAATAAAAAACAATCGTGCCAGGACATTGCACATATTTAGTTAGGAAACGAGCGAGTCTAGCCAAGTTCCGAGAGAGAAAAAGTAAAGTGCGCGCGGGCTCAGGTCCAGGCACGAGAAGCGAGGCTCACGACAGACCCTACTGGAAAAGACGGGAAAGAGGCAAAAAGAGAGAGCTTGCGGTGGAGAGGAGAGAGAAAATCGAATTTGGAGCCGGGCCCGTCTCCGCCTCCCAGCTATACCCTTTTATCTCACAAGCTCCCGGCAGCTGCCGCTGTTGCTGTATGTGCAGCTCCGATATACATACCCTTCCCGCGGCACATCGATGCTCCTGCATATCGATTCGACGTCGCGAGCCTCCGCGCGCGCGGCAAGCCGTCGCTTAGCCGACTGGCGTCCCTCCTCACTGCCCCCTGCACTTTGCTCTGCCAGGGCCTCTCTCGAGCCGATCTTAATCACGTTTCCCGTCTGAATGAACGAATCGATGAACTGCCTCCTTCTCTCTCTCTCTCTCTCTCTCTCTCTCTCTCTCTCTCTCTCTCTCTCTCTCTCTCTCTCCCACCCCCATTCCGCTACTCCCCTTCCTCTCTTTCTATCGTCTAAGTAAGCGCTAATCTTCCAGCCTTCGGCTTTTCATTGACCTCGTGCCACGCTCTCTTTATTCCGCTGTCGCTCCACGTTCAAGACTAGTCTCCGAGGCTTTGTGTAAACGCGTGCACGTGTAATTGATCGCATCCCTCTCCCTCTCTGTCTCTCTTTCTCGCTATACATATAATCACCATTCGTAGGCTTGAACTTTATTTACCCTTCGTTCGGGATTGATGCACATGTTTAATAGGGTTAAATGCTTTAGAATAACGCTATCGTCGAGAGATAATGCGGAATGCAAATTATTGCAAACCCGAGTGTGTGACTTGTAGGTTTTTAAAGGTGATTTTTCTTTCACTTTCTGGTATACTCGCTTTGATGGAGTTGTAAAGGGAAGAAATAATTAGCATTTCCGGGCATATAACTAGGGTGAATTAATTTTCTACGATCCATTATCAAGTGGGGATATTCCATAGACATATATATGTACACGTAATATGCTTTGATTAAATTTCTAATGGCCGAATAGGCGAGGGAGAGAGAGGGAGGGAGGACAGGAGGGAGAGGAGAGGTTTGCTCTTAGCCAAGTGATTTGACTATCCGAATAGTTCCTTACTCGGACAATCAAATAATTTCCAGAGCCGTCCAAACAATCGAACAATTGTGCCTCTTGCTTTTCGAGTTCAACGCCGGGGTTATATTGAAATTGAGTATTCGACAGATTGAATTGCGAGCTCGGAAGAAAGATATTTTGGCTTTCATTCGAGCGAGAACGCCAGATCTCACTCTGCCTTTCAATGCGCCCGTTATTCAATACCATGGATTTTACGACTCTTATCATTGTTTAACACCCTCTTTTTTCTCCTGCCCGCCCCCTTTCACGCGTATAATGTGATTCTAGCTCGCTCGTCTATGTGTTGTACGTTAAGTGACTCAGCTTTGTCGAATCTACAGCAGTGGCAATTTTCGAACGACGAGAGCTTGCGAGCGCAAACAGGCGTGACAGCGGGAGGGCCGGGGTGAAAAAGGATGAAGGTTTTAATTTTTCGGGTGTGTCCCGTGGATAAGCGCGCGCGGGGCTCTGGTTGCACAATGGGCTAAAACAAACGAATCGCCTCGAATTTATCAAGCCGGGCTGATTTATCGATCCCGAAAGCTCCATCCCTCAACTGGGAAAATGATAGAGAGTAGCCGTGGATAAAGTCACGAGAGAGAATAACCGGCGGCTTTATTAATGTCAAATGTTGATCGCAGACCGCAAGACCAAATTTTTAACGGTGTACTATTAATACAGCGTAGTTTGGCAGGATTAGCACAATGACTTACAGCTGACGCCGACGGCGAGCTTGAAACTTGCCTGGCTTAGTTTATCGGCTAAGCCATATTACAGGCCCAGCGATGAGATATTAAATGAACCCATGAAATATTCGACCAGTTCCAAGAGCGTTAAACATCGACATTTTCATCTTGAAATATATTAAATAAGTATTTGGCGAAATGAATACTCGATGATTTAAAGGGCAATCGCGCGAGTAAATATTTCTATTTAAATTTTGAATAAAGGAAAATCGTCTCTGAAGTTTCGATGCTAAATGCGGGCTCTTTCATTCCGCATTCGAACGAAACGAATTCTCACTGACATGTGCGCGTGTTTAAGCTATAAACAAAACGGAAATGACAAACAAGAAGAATAACGTTAAAAATAATTGGTCGGTCGGCTTATTGAGTTATCTCTATTAACTTTATTAGAAAAAAAAGTAATAAGATGAAGTACGAAAAAAAACAAACTAGAATAAAACGCACAAAGTTATAGAAGGTGAGTCGAGCGGACTAAACAATGCTGATTAATTCGACCAGTGGTTGCGCAATTTATCAGCCGACAGCGATAAGGATCAAACTGAATATTTTTCAATACATTGTCCGGCTAATTAATGGCGCGTCGCTGAGAGTGAGGGGGAGGGGTGTGAGGTAGGGAGCGCTCGGCACAGAGGAGTAATTAATTGAGCATTTCTGGCCGTCGATAGCCCTTTAAACATTTTAGCCGAGAGAGGGCAAATGGGTCGCAAAAAAGAGCGCACGGAGAACTCGCGCCCCCCCGGGCCGATCGTTCATTTTCAGCAGCGCGGTACAGAGACTGTATAAAGAAGAGGAGGGACAGGGACGGGGGCAGCTCCGTAATTATCCAGAAAACAAGCACTTACAAATCAATGGAATTAACGATTTGCCCCGGCTGCGCGCCGAATAAAGCCCCTCTCTGACACACTGATTTTGCCATGTCGCAATTTGTTTGAATTGTGCGCCCGCGCGCACGACCCCTCTGTCTATCTCCTTCTCGCGCTCTCAACGCTTATGGGAATATACGCGCGTATTATAATCTCAGCCTACCAAGACGCTCTTGCGTCGACGGCAGTCCCGAGAATGACGATTTATAGAGGGAAAAGCGAGTCTTATTTTACGCATAATTGCGGTTAATTGCTCGAGCTTTCGTTGAGGATTGACGGCGAATGTATATGTGAATCGTCGTTGAGATTCGGCGGGACGTTTGTGCGAGCGCTTGAATAAAGATGTGACCCGAGATTTCTCGGCGAGTTTGGTGGTATATTAAAGTTTTAGTGACGAGATTAAGCGAATTGAACGAAAGGGGAAAACAAGTTTTAACATTATTTTTCAAGTGTCCTATTAAAAAAGTCTTACTGGAAATTTTTTTATTTTCTATATAATAAACTGATGAATTTTTAAATCTCATTTTTTTGTCTTTCAGTACGTAAAAAATGTGAAACTTTACTGCTTACTTGGTCAGAATGATTAATTAAACGAAAGCAACGTTTATACCTGAATAATGATCAATTAGACTGCTAATTCCTTTCGAGAAATGATGAAATAATAAAAAAAGGTATGGAAACGAAAGTTGACGATCCGAGAGAGTATCAAAGAGAAAATGTTTCCAATGTTGCATTTCATCGCTTTCTAGGGATCGTTAACGAAAAACTTCCCCTCCCTGCATTACCTTACTTCACGCACATCGCCCGCGAACATCGCCCGCGAACAGTGCTTTAATGGAAAATAAAAGCTCGTAAAAGCCCCCGAAGCGCTTCAGCAATTTCGTAATGCGTCGGTGGGCTTTCGACACTGCAAAAGCCCGGGAGCGTACATGCTGAAGTAGGACCTTCTGTATGAAGGTAGGGAGAAAAAATGGGACGTAATAGCGCGCGTATTCGAGATGCTAGCCCGAGATATTGAGGATGTAACGCATGAAGTTTATCACGTAGGAGAGAGTCGGCGCGAGAACGGGGGTGGGAGGGGGGCGGGATGGAACACAATCGCGACAGCAGAGCTTTCCAGCTCGCGAGACTTCATTATCGATCACGCGGCTGTGTATGGGAGGAAAGGGGGTGGGGGAAACCTCGATGAGTAATTAAATCAAAACCGGGCCATTGTTCGCGGTGCAGGCATTGATTGTTAGCCAGTTTAAGGGGACGCGCCTGCTGCAGCTGCTGCTGCCGCCACCGTCGCTGGGAGTGGTGCTACTGTGACGTTGACGGGTGTTAGCGCGCAAACCGTGGTCGGAGAAAAATTCGTCGACAATGGCGAAACCGAAGCGACTCGCTTGGGCTTAAACGGCGGACGCGAGTGCGCCCGATGGATTACCTTATACGTTTAGAAAGAGAGAGAAAAGGAGAGATGCGATTGTTGCTGGCGGAAAATGTTATGCGCTCGGTTTGCCGTTTAGATATGTTTCTCTTCTTTTTTTCTTATTTATTTTTATGGTTCTTTGCACTTTTCTCCTTTTGAGAAGTTTTCAATGGTTTTTTGAGAATTTGTTGGAAAATAGATTGCAAGGTGGTCGGCTAAAAATGTCGAATGAACTTACTTTGAGGAAAATTCAGATTTTTACGGCTGAACAGAACTGCTCGTGAAATATCGTGAAAATTCAAATGTTGAAATCCTAGTGGTTATTGTCGTAGAATGTGCGATTCTGTATTAACAATTCAAATGTATTAAAGCTGACTTTTATTTGAACCACGGCGTTTGCCGGGTTATGGTTTCTTTTTATTTACCCATGAAAGTCCAGTGCGCAAAAGTATCGCGGACTTTAATAGAAACGTACTCTCTTTCTCTCTCTCTCTCTCTCTCTCTCTCCCTCTCTCTCTCTCTCTCGACTTTTGCGTTTGCCTGAACTTTTTGTTTTTCCCAGAGTTAGATTAAAGCCTCATAAAAGCGAAGCGCGCGTACAGAGAGGCGAAAAAAAGAGGATCAAACTCCAATATACATTTTCATACGTGACGGATGAAGAAAAAAGAAAATTGAAATAGAAAAAAAAACACGCAGCATTACAACACGTTTCATTCAACCCATAGAAAAATAAAGGAAAAAGAGGAGTCATCGAACAAAAAAGTAGAAAAAAGTCCATCCGTCCGCGCCAGAACAATTTCTTTAACTCTCATACTATTCCCAAGATGTAACCCATCGCCGCAAACGGTCGCTGAGGTAATTTGGCAGTAGTTGGCATATGCTCGGAATAAAATCGACAATATGCCTTGAGAAATGGATATAAAAGAGAGAGAGAGAGAGAGAGAGAGAGAGAGAGAGAGAGAAACTGAGAGGTTAAAAAAGAGGATGAAACATTAAAGTGATGCTTACCAGCGCGTATGGCACGTATCCACTCGGCGCGGTCCTGTTCTCGCGCGGCGACAAGGTAGAGGGTGTACTCCTGCCCGGCCTCCCGATAGCCGATTTGGAAGGGTAGTCCAGGCGGCACGCCACCTCCCCCTCCGCCACCGCCGCTCGGCTCGTTACTGCCGGCCACCTCGGTGGCGCTGCCGCCCAGGGTGGCCTTCTCCACCACGTGCACGCTGTCCACGGCGATGCGGCCGCGCTCCTTGCGTCGCTGCAACACACAACAGCTCGGTTTTTCGACTCGTCGAGGAGCGCGCGGACACCGACGGCAATCTCTAACCTCCACCGGCATGCGATATTGTTTTTTCGGAGTTGCAAGGATTCACAAGCGGTGCTTCTTTGCTTCGTTTCGAAGGTAAGTAAGAGGGACAGCTTGGTGCTTTGTGCTGACTGAATCAAAGCGAGGCTGCTTCTGGATTGGGAAATTTGAATTGATTGGATGGAAATTTCAATTTGATTGCGTCTGTAGATGGCCAAGTTTGAAACTGCGCCATCTACAGACGCCAAGTAACAGTAGTATATTACGTAACGGGTGGGGAAGGTGTTGTTCTACGTCCCGAGAGGTTGTTCGCACGAACGAAGCGAGTGAGAACATCGAGGGACGTAGAACAACACCTTTCGCACCAGTCACGTACGATATTTTTCATCACAATACCTCAGAATCTAATGTTAAACATTACATTTTGAGGTTAGCGTGATGAAAAATTTCTATTACACACGTTGTAATGGGAAAGATTTTTATTATTTCGTTTAATTAAAATAAATGATAAGGGAATGTCATGAAATTAGTACATACAAATGAAAGAAATTAACATTATTATACTGTATTGACACTCTTTTATGTTTCAAGTTTTAATATATAAAAGAACCCTGGTAGAAATCATGCCATTTTTGAAACGCTTTTTCTCCCATTTACTAGCCATTTCTTGGGATTTTGCCGAAAGTCCCAAGAAATGGCTAGTAAATGGGAGAAAAAGCATTCCAAAATTGGGCGAAATGGCGTGATTTCTACCAGGGAAATATCGTCTATTAATGTTATAATTATTTGATAATTATTTCCGACTTAGTTATTATCACCTTTTTGCAAAATCTTAAAAATTAGTCGGCGATCCCGTAAGAGTACGTGTAATATTGCACAGATCTTTTGACACGTATTGCCTGTAGGGGACGCAGTTTCAAAGTTGCGCTCCAAGCAAATAAAACGGATTTGAGGTTATTTATTAAATGGAATTTTCGAGTTTGGAAGGATGGAGAAACGTATTGACTTGGGTGACGTTTGGTTTTTCCATTTTTTGGAGTGCAAGTGAGACTGGCATTTGATTTAAAGCTGAAATATTTTATTACCAATGGCAGATAAAAATGAAATAAAATTTGTAAGAGAGCGGAGGCATTCCCAGACATATAATAACCCCTCGAAAGTGAATGATATCAGTTCTTGTCTTGCCTATGTAAGACATCTTGAGATTTTATGAAAAACGTGATCAAATCTGTCTATTGCTACGGAGAATCAAGCGCTATCGTGAGGTACAGATAGATATAAAATCGAAATTGAAGAAACTATTCACTTCGCCGTGTTTCTTTATACACTATTTTTGATTTTATATTAATATACTTTTCTGTTGGTTTTTAAATAGACTTTTATAAAGTACATTATCGCCATAAAAATATGTACATATTTCTGTTCCGAAAAAAATAATACTACCACAGGTGTTTTCTTTTTAATGTTTAATAATTAAAAGTGAAAAAGTACCATTAAGAAATTTATTAATAAAAAAGTTTTTTCAAATTACATATTTTTATGCTTCTTAGAGACTTCGTATTTTTGTTTGCATACAAAATTTATTTAGAGTCAAGTTACATTCGCGGTAAAAAGTTAAAAAAAAGAGATGCTTTAGAATGATACAGTTATCTTCGTAGAAGATGGCAACTTTTCTAAAGCATATACAAGAAAATGAGGTTTCGCAGATGTTTTTCAGCAATTGTCTCATCCATCCAGTCTTACACATTTTCAACAGAATATTTTTCACTAAAAATCCCTGTAATACGAAACACAAAACTCATTGCAACTGATAATTTTCTCTCTTTTGCTTTAAGTATGTTTACCAACTGCCATCTTAAGTTTTCTCTCAACTTGCACAGGAACAAAACGTTTCGTTTCAAAAATATCTAGTTTAATACTTTATACAAAATCAAGTTTAAATACACACACGTGCACACACGTGCACACACACACACACACACACACACACACACACACACACCGTAAATAGAAAACATCGCGAACATAACGTGGCAACGACAGAGTGAGAAATCGCAAACACGCGGTTAAGCCATTAGGTGCAGTCATTTCCCCAACAACATAGATCGCCTTTATTTCAATCAAAACCGATCAAGCTATAGTTGTATAATTGTGCAGTTAACTAACCAGTCCTTCGAATGTAGAAAAATACGAAAATCTTCATCGGAAACAGCACTGGGACAACTCAAAGTTTAGCAACCCCGTCCGGCCTTGCAGTCACTCGAGCAAATATTTAGAAATCGAGTGTAATCTGTTAGACCTACGAATAGTACGAGAATCAATAGCCCAAGGGAACAGGACACTAATAAACTCGCATACTGCTCTGAAGCGCCGGTATAGTCACCTAGCGATATACGGATCCCAGGCTGACTCGAACAATACCGATATCCTCGATATAAGAAAATACGAGTATGACAAGTCGACAGCACGCCGTAAACTTTTTCTTTACCTTATTAAGAGAGAATGAGAGAGAGAGAGAGAGAGAGAGAGAGAGAGAGAGAGAGAGAGAGAGAGAGAGAGTGAGGTGATGTGCAGCAGGAAGAGGGAGCTTTAATTTTCAAAGTTTTCCAATTTTCGCTCTTTCCCTTGAATTTCTCGGATTAATTCGTCTCGTTCATCCGAGCGAACGGATTCTGAAACAGCGAGGAAAAGGGAGAAAAGCTCCAGCCGGCGATTGTTCAAAGAACTGAAAAGATTTCGAGTCATTAATCAGACGCGCGTTCGAATGGTGATTTTGGGATTAAGTTGGCGATTGTAGCATTTTCTTTTTTTATCTCCCTTACGGAGCCCCAAGCCCCCCCCCCCTCCCGCAACCCGTCCAGCTCTTTAAAGCGGATAGAACCTTTAGATAAGCGGCTTGTGTGTAAACACGAGAGAGTTACAGCAAGCTTCATTCGGGATGCGAGGCAGAGAGAGAGAGCGAGAGAGAGAGAGAGAGAGCGAGAGAGAGAGAGAGAGAGAGTTGGGCTTGTTTGGCTTGCAGACGTGATTATCATAAGCACGCCCGCCTTAACTGGCTCGCTTGATTAAACACATTCGCGCACGGCAATTTGTTTGGCGTGCCATTGCGATAGACAAGACACGAGCTTAATTTTATCTAATTCGTACACGACACCGGAATATGTAGAGTTTGAAATTGTCAAACTATTTTTGAGTGCTGTTTGGGTATAAAAGCGGAGAAAGGAGGGGGGCTTGACCTAAATACTATATTTTCGTACTAATTAAAAAATTTTAGTAACAATTTCTTTTAGGCACGCGAGCCCTTCCTCCGCTTGTAATCTTAATTAAAATCTCCTCTAGCCATCTTTTAACGTAATACCATTAATTTAAATTGCAGCCGAGGACCTTCTTTTTCTCTTTTCTAAAAACCGAAAAAAAGATCTCTGGCGCAAATTGAAGTAAAGGGGGGGGGGGGGAGCGACGGGCAACGGGCAAGCGGCGGTGGTGCATTCAAACGCCCGGTCATAAATCTCGTGCGTTTTCAAAAATCCACCTCAACCAGCCCTCCCTTCCTCCGCCCCCTCTTTTGCGCCGACAAAACGATACAGCCCAGTTCCGCGCGGATGTATATCGACTAACTATTTTAACCCCACGCGAAAAACCAATGACCAAATAAGTAATGAGTTTCGATTGCGTAGCATTTTTGCTTCGACAGTTTAGTTTTGCATGCTCCCCCCTCCCCTCGGCTGCCTATTTTTTTCTGAAACGCGAGAGAGCGGAAAGTAATCGGCAAAGCGAGGGGTCTAAAAAAATACGGGGCTCGCGCTCGAGATCGTTGGTCAAAAAGTAGGTTGGTATAAGAGGGCTTCGGCGCTTAATTAACGTAAGCACGTAGAGACCATGGCTTCGACCGCGTTCGGGCTAATACAATGAAGGATCGTAACAAGTGTGCAGCGCCCCAACCGCTTTCCCTCCCCTTTCCCCCTTTCTTTTACCTAGAGCTAGCGAGGGAAAGAGTTTGTAGGAAAAAGGCACCGAAAGAACTTCTAGGCATAACACTCTTAACTCTGATAAAAGTTCCCCTGACTTATTTCACCTTTGGCAATTAATTGCGAAAAAGCTTGCTTTCATTCCGAAAGTTTTACATGAAAATCAGATGCAATAATAATAATAATAATAATAATAATAATAATAATAATAGAAAAAAAATCCTTGCAAAATATGACAGGGCGAACAAGTGTACTCCGTGGAAAGTTTGAAGGGTGCGATTGTAGTTTAAGCGCGCAGATAAATCATTTGCGAAAAAGAATCCCTGTAGGAAATTCCAACCATCATATCACCATTTTATTTCGAATAATATACCGAATGGCCATCTTTCCGACCAGCACATCACCAGAAATCCTGTTA
>JAPYYQ010003002.1:0-13985 GCA_030522585.1 Anagyrus pseudococci | reverse complement strand
ATTTCCTATAAACCGAGTATGTACCACCGGAACTATACAGTATAGTAATTTTTACAAAAAAATTTTGTAATTTTTATTTATACTTTTTTCTACGTGTATTGTTGCTAAAGTCGAGCGTAATTATCGTATTTTGTTCCAAATTACAGGATAAATATGTCTAAAAGCTCCTTCGTCGATACCTCCATACCCTTTATTTAATAATCAACTGAAATATACTCTCACACATCTCCTCGTCTAATTATCCTCCAGCAATTAAGCTCATGACAATGGCACTAAAAAAGTAACCAAAGCACAATACTGATCAGGTAAACAAAATCAAGCCCAACAAGTCGAATCAGTCGATGATCCAGCTTGAGGAACCATCAATATGAAGCTCGGCCACGACATCGAGGAGTCGCGCTCGCGATGGCCCGGCCGGTTAACCGACGACCTTCTCGCCGAATTGCAGGCTTGGACGAAAGCTCGCGGCCTGCCGGCCTTACCAGCCGAGCAGCTGGCCATATTCGCGCACAGCTGTCATTACGAGGTCGACGCGGCGCTGCGCTGCATGGACGTGTACTACAGGCTGCGCGCGCGAGTGCCCGAATTCTTCGCCGAACGCGATCCCCTTAACGATCGGCTGCAGGCCACACTGAGAACCTTGTGAGTATAAGAGTAGACTGTCTCCGCCCGTAGTTTACGAGGCTAATTTTTCGTTTGATTCATTTCCATAAACCAGCGCGCGCGTCTCCAGCCCCAGCCGGTATAATAACGCCTACGTGTTATATGTATTAGCGAGGAAAGAGGGAAATAAAAAAAAGGGGTGTGAAGCTGTACTAAAAGCTTTTGGCACGGCACGCTATAACGCGCGAATATACGAGCGTTCGATCCTGTGCCTATTACGCTGTTGCTGGGTGGGAAAAAAAAATTTTTATTGGGATAAAAGCAATTTCATGTTTACGACATGGAAAATATTCCAAACTTCGAGGAAAAATAATTCATTAATACACGCGTTCCGGATAAAAGAACAACGAATGATTTTTTTTCCTTTCTTTCTTTCTTTGTGTTCGATCGTATGGTTATATAGAGGGGGATATTGTGACGTACGGCAGGGAATCGACAGCGATACGAGAAGCCGGGCGCGCCAATTTGTAAGCCTGCCAATAACATTTTCTGCTTAATACACGGGCGCGCGAGCGGAAGCTCAGCGGAGAAATGCCGACTTCCGTTATCTACGCCTCCACTCCCCCCGACTCTGGCATCTCCACAGTCGAAGCAATTTCCTCGACGACGACGACTACTTGGTTGATATCTGTATGTGTGTGTGTGTGTGGGTGGATTGGTGGAAAATTGGCGTCGAGTATACTAAGGATACGCTTTTCATTTCGCGAACAATCAATCAGGTCGCCTCACCGTTTTCTCACATTTTTGCAATGCTATTTTGTTTGTTGCTCGGTTTATTTTCCAAACGGTGCATTTACCAAATAAAAAAAGAGAGGACGAAAAAGTCGTCTAAATATAGCGCGTAAACATATTTTTCACAAATTCGTTTTGCCCAAAAGAGCGGGGAAACAAAAAAAAAAAGAGAAACGAAATAAACGAGAACGCGTTTTTTTTTGATCCGCTCGATTGGTGTACGAGTCCGGTACATGCGCGTATCGCTAAAATAAATCCTCGGATTATATCAAGATTTTGTTTTCCCAACGACACACACGCACGCACATACATAACGTCAACAGAACCATTCACCATTCACGCATGGAAACTGATGCCGTTGCGTACACGCGGCAGTAGGGAGCGGAAAAGATCCGTATACATAACACGGGTATCGAATCCAAGCGAAAAATTTCAACTCGATTGGTAAGGAGAGCGATCTAGACGGAGAGAAGGTCGGCCACATTGAAGCGTTCATTTCCACGCGTCCCCTCGTAAATTCACCCTCGAGCCGCCCGTCCAAAATCGTCGTGCAGCAACAGAGAGAGACATACGCGCGATGATGAAATTACAGAAACTACGTGCGCCTACCGCGACTCGACGGCCAAGGCAACGTGATAGTCTTTCACAGTCTGCGCGACCCGACGCCCAGCAATTACGAGTTCGCCGTTGCCGTCAAAGCCCTGTTCATGATGATGGACGCGAGCCTCTACCGCGACGGCTGCGTCGCCGGCCACATCTTTCTCTTCGACATGCGCGGCGTGCGGCTCGGCCATCTAACTCGGCTCTCGGTATCCGGCATTCGCCACTTCTTCGAGTACCTCCAAGAGGCGATGCCGGTCAGGCTCAAGGCCATTCACGTCGTCAATTGCGTTTGGTTCATCGACAAGGTTCTCGCCCTCATCAAGCCTTTCATGAAAAAGGAGCTTATGGACATTGTGAGTATATTTCCATGATCGTATATTAAGTTCAACGTCGCGCGCTCGATTTAGCAAATCAAACGATTGAATGTTTATATTGCGCAATACCTTTGACTCAACCAGGCGAATATCACTTAGCGCGATCCGTTCGACGATTTAAAATTGCAAAAATTCGACCGGATAAATAGAACGCCGCTGGATCTGTAGCGTTATTATTCAATCGGACTAATGGACTCGGACTGAATAAATAATCGAGAAGCATTAGCCAATTATCGCGATACAGCCGCGCCGCTCGATAATAGCATTCGATTCGTCTCGAATGAAAAAAACAAGCCGCAATCGAGCCTGTATATCGATCATCGAAATTCTATTTACGGATAAAACAAGAGGGAAAAAACGACAATATTAGTAAAGATATACACACAAAATATCACGTAATCGGCACGATTATCCTGTAACGCCAACACGTTTGAACGAGCGACGCTTTTTCCTCGCTCGAGCGAGGGAGAGAGAGAAAGTGCAAACGCGTCAAAGTTGACACGAGAGCCGGGTCCAGTCGGTCGGTGTACACCTATGTCTGACAAAAACGCCGACAGGCAATAAATGCAATGCGGCCTGTATAGTCAGCTCATTTCTGTTTACACGCAGCTGCACCTGCACACCGGCGATGTGTCGCTCGTTTACCAGCACATTCCGCCCGAGTGTCTTCCAAAGGATTTCGGCGGTCAGCTCGACGATATTGACACGCTTCACGGTAGGTCATTCTCTTTTCCATTTCGCAATTTTGATCAAATTCTTCCATTGAGCTCATCGACTCGCATAGAATTACACTCGAATGAAAATCCTCTCTAACCAGAGCCTCGTTAACCCAAAGAATCTCTCTCGCCTAATCGAATGCCATCGTTCACAAAGTGCCCCTCTCGTTCTTGCAGCCGAGCACTGCCGGAAGCTGACCGAACTGCGGGACTACTTCCTCGAGGAGGAGCGGCTCTACCGCTGCTACCGTAGCTCCCCGGACGCCAGCTGATTTACACGCGACGGCGTTTGTCTGTCGGCAAAGCCCGACGCTTCTTGTCCTGCCAGCCAATGGCCTCCTCCTTCTCTTTCTTTTTTTGTCCCGAGCTAATGGCGATTACGTATGCGAATCGATATATGGGAGGAAAAACGCTACTGGACGTGACCGAGCGCTCGAATTGCATGACGAGAAGTTTGGCCCTTATTATTATTTTTTTTTTTTGAAGCTAATGTTTCCTCGATAGACTTGCTGAGCTTCCCGCAGCAATATGTCGAAGGGAAGTAATTATTTTATTTGTTGGAAATCGATGCAGCGTTGCACGGATGTAGCGGACAGATAATCGGTTAGTTTTTAAATTTACATTGTTTAGCGTCGTTTTTTTAAGGTCGTGGTTTTATCGTATTTTCATTATGTTTTTTTTTAACCTTTTACAAGGATTCTTTATAAGGAATTATTTGAAAATAACAGCCAGTGGATTATTAAATTTTTATAGGGATTATTATTACTTGAAAGAATTTTAATACATGAAAGTAAGAGTTATGATAATAAACCAAAGCGGGTCTGACCTGACACGTCTGAATCTACTTAAATACTTTTGGCGTACCAGCACGTGAGCGTTAGTTAACGATTATATTTGCAGATATCTAAAAGAAAAAGTTTATCTAAAAAATTATACGAATTTGTTTAGTTTTTCAATCAACCGACATTTTTCATGTACACGAAAACGTGTTCGAAATATTATTTTCATTATTTTAAAAGTCTCGTCATGTTGACGTTGCGTGTTTAGACTTTCACTTACACTCAGTTGTTCATGTCACGTCGCTGATATTGCAATCTGACACAATCGTTTTTTCTTCTTCATCCGAATGTTGAATACCTCAGAATCACGTTCAAGATCGTTTATTTTCCTTTTGATTGTAGCTGTTAAAAAACAAATCGTTTTAACGACATTTTATTTACTAAAAATCTCCGATTTGTTTTTCCCTTACGAGTATAAATAATATTAATCGAATTTTTCTGATATAAGACACTTTTGTACACGCGAGGAATATTTTTTTACAAAACTTGTACTCTGTTAATAAAAATTTTAAAAAGCACATCCACATCTGATCTTCAATTAAAATCTCCTTATCCCAAAAATCTCATCATCCCGATTACAAGCTTATACATCTCGGAATTCGAGTGAAAATTAATCAAGCTCGAGGAAAAAACAAAACTCTCCCGGCTCGGAGCAGCCAACAAGTCACGCAAACACACACACGGCCGGTCAGTTATATCGAGATTTTGATATTCAACAAGATATGCCGGATGCATAAACGAGAGATAAGTCAGGCGCGCAGTGTTTACGAGCGCTCGATATTTCCGTGGCTTTTCTCACCTTAAAGAAATGCTTTCACTCCACTGTTGGTCGACTTGGCGTCGAGTCCACGTTAACAACCCTCATTGTGTTTATTGCGCCCGACGAGGAAAATGCGCCTGCTCGCTCCTACGCTTCTGCTGGCTGTCCTGACGATCGGCCGCTCGGAATTGATAACCGAATACGAGTGGAAGTACTTTGATTACGAATGGCTGAGCCCGGAGCACGAGCAGTCCTACCTCGAAAGGGGACTTTACAATCCGCAGCTCATGACTCCCATCGACGTCGATCGATCCTTGGGTAAATTGTTCATACACCAGTTATTGTTGGATTTATTTTTAACACGCAACGCTTATTTTTTTACCTAAACCATTTTTAGACAAGCGAATATTCATAACGATCGTCGGAGGTAGCGGCGTGCCAGCTTCGTTGAACACATTGTCGTTATCCAACAGCCACTCCAACCCACTTTTGAAACCCTATCCCGACTGGTCGTGGTACGAGAATTTCGACGACGAAAGAAGCTGCGACGAAATTATCAACAGTGTTTACAGGGTCGCGGTAAGTCCAACGATTTTCTACGCTCGCAAAATACCCATAAAATCGCTATTATAAAACTTCCTTTATCCATTTCTTTCCAAAGATCGACGAGTGCAACAGGCTATGGGTACTGGACAACGGCGTGATCGACGGCAACCACACGTGCCCGGCGAAGATCTTAGTTTTCGATCTGCTGACGAACAAGCTGCTCCTTCAAGAAATCATTCCCGATCACGTGGCCCAAAACAGAATGGGCGCGGGACTGCTGGTGACGCCGATAGTCGAGACCCACGGCGACGAATGCAGCAATACCACGGTAAAACCAGCGGCGTTCCATACAAGTTAAAAAGAAAAAAAAGTGCGCCAACGCAAGACTATAACAACACTTGTCCTCTCGCTTCAGTTGTACATGGCGGACGTGCAGGGCAACGCCCTGGTAATCTGGAGCAACCACAAGACCGTGCGCCTGGAGGCCAAGGTGTTCAGGCCGGAGGAGCGCAATTCAAGATTCACGATAGCCGAGCAGAGCTTCGACTTGGCCGACGGCGTATTGGGCATGGCCCTGACGCCCAAGGTCTGCCCGACCTGCGACATAATGCTCAGCAAGCGCACCTGCCCCGTGGAGGAGGAGCGCTATCTCTACTTCCGGCCGCTTGCCTCGCTCTCCATCTACGGCGCCGACACGGAGGCACTGCGCGGCAGCTTTCACTCGAGCAAGGTCCAGTACTTTGGCGGCGTCGACGTGTTGCCCAGTCAAGCCTCGGCCCAGGCCTTCTCCTCCGACGGCGTGCTCTTTTACGGGCTCACCGGGGAAACTGCCATCGGTTGCTGGAATTTCCGAAAGCCTATGGTCCCGAGATACTTTGTGAGTTTTATTCCATTTGAAACTTGCCTCTGTACTTTGCTTTGGATTCAAGCGAATAATTAAATGTGTACTGGCTTTTTAGGGTGTCGCCCTTGAGGATCATAATCGCCTTCAGTTTATCAGCGGCATGAAGGTTATCAAAAGTTCGTATTACAAGAAGACGGAGGAGTATCTGCTAATACTGACGAATCGATATCAAAAGATTGCAACGAAAACGTTGGACTTGCAGCAGGTGAACTTTCGTATCTTAACGGCACCTGTCAAGAGTCTTATTAAGGGAACGATTTGCGACACCAAAGACTATTGTTTGTGATAAAATATCACAAGTTTGAACCAAGCTTGATTGTTTGTTATACATACATGTAATAATGTATATTGCGCTGTAAGCTATTTAGCTAGGACAATAAAAAAAATCAATGTCATCAAGTAATTCCAGTATTTATTTTAATCGACAATACAAATGTAAAGTATTAAACGGCAAAGAAAACGTGAAAAATTTGTGTAATGAATATTTTGGGACACAAGCTTGGAAAAACATATCCGTGTTAGACACTTTAAGGCTGTTGATCACTTAATAGCCCGGTTTAAGTGATCCTTTCCATCCGGTAAAAGTTTTTTATGACAGCACATAAAAAGCCAAAATTCAATATAAAAGTTTGAAGACTCGTGTTATAAAGCAGCTTGCAACGGTTAGCAAAACATTGAGATACGATTTTTATAAAAAAAAACGTAATTGCATTGTCAAATCGGCGTCAAAATTGCATGCCAACTCACCAACCATAAGTGAAGTAAACTTTTACATTTTTACGACTGTCGTTAAGAGTTTTACTAGCCATACACCGTGTAATATTCTAAATTATCCACAATTGTGTGATATTAACAATTTCAAAGTTGTAGAAACAAAAAGAAGTACGAAAATACCAAATAACGATATAGTAGTATCGCTACGCGTTTTGTCGCCAATGCCCAAGGCCACACGCACAACAAATGCCGTGAAGTAATTCGAAATTCTTTAATTCAATAATATTTTAATTTTTGTACACATGACGCAAGAGAGAAAGTCATGTTCGCGAAGCTCCAAACAACTTATTCAGTTTAAATCATTAAATCGTAATGCGATAACTAAGAATACCTTGGAAAACGAATGAAAATAAGGACGAAAAATAAAGTGACCTTTTGAATTTTGTGTATGGAAGATCGAAATTTTTGAATAAACAATTGCAAAAAGAAAAACATTGTATTTTCATCGGTAATTTTTATACTCCACACGGCGACGATGAAGTAGACGCTTGAAAAATGATTTAACCATGTTATGACAATATTTCAAATTATAAGCTTATTTCAAAAAGGTTATCTGAAAAACATTTTACATTAAATTACATTGAGTAATGCGTCCATTTTAATAAAGGAGACAAAGAGTGGGCACCGCCTTCAAGTCGAATTAAAGAGGGGAGCGTTGGTATAAAGTAAATTGCAAATTCTGCGAACGAACCGTTTGCACCACTACCTAACTATTTACTCGTGCGTTCTCTCTTTCGTTGTTTTTTTTTCTTTTCAAGTAACTCGTTCCATAATTTTTCCTTAAATATTCCAATTGAATAAACACTTGAGAAATGCGTTTGCTGCTGTGTATTGTTGTGTTGGTGCAATTTGTTAACGTAATAAGATCACAAGAAGTAAGGACCGAATTCAGTTGGAACGTAATAGACTTTGTATGGCCACCAAATATACAAGATGGCGATCGGTTCGTAGGAGGCAATTACAATTGTAATAACGTAATCGTCTTGGACATGGCGATTGGGCCAGGTAAATTTCTTCAATGACAAAAAAAAATTATGAAAAATCTCATAACGAATTTATTGTGTGAAAAACGAAAAAAATAGATGGAACAATATACGTATCGACAAAGGTGTACGGAGATTTGCCTACGGTATCTACTCTGGCGTACGAACCTAGTAGACAATGTTCAATTTTAAATCCGTTTCCCAACTGGTCGCATCACGCCTGGACTTTCAACAGTTGTAGACAGATAAGAAAAGTTCAAGCGCTGCTTGTAAGCAAAAGAAATTGATTAAAAATGTTGTTTTTCGCTTTCAAATCGCTGCTTCTTAACAATTGCAACTATTTTAAATTTCAGACGGATAATAGAAACAATAGACTGTGGGTACTGAGCAAAACGGACAGGAGAGGATGCAGAGATAGAGTGGTGGTATTCGATACGATTAAAAAAACTGTACTTCACGAAAAAGACTTGCCACTCGAATTGTCGGAAAGGCCTCGGGCAAAAGAGCACTTTGATAGCGCTACGATCGAGAGTCGTAACGGTGGCCTTCACACGACGGTATAAACGATCAAAGCTTCGAATAAAAATGGAAAAAATTACTTGTTTCGATGAGCACATAAACAAACGCTTGCGTCTTTCATTGTTCTAGATCTACATCGATGGCGGTTCCAAGTTACAACTTATATCCGCGGATATTGTCAATGCAAACGGACAGAGAGATCTAGTCGTAAATGTTTATTACATAACCAGTATCTCTGTACCACTAAGCTCACCGATCAACATCAACGGCGGCATATGGGCTCTGTCATTGTCCCCATACACCTGTCCCCATGACGTTATTTTAACGGACCAGCCCATTCAACCTATACGCTACTTTTACTTTCGACCAACCAGCAACGCCTATGTTTATCGCATTGACGCCTCAATCTTGCGGGAAAAGGCTTATGCAAGGCCTATTATTTCCGTTACAAACCTCACCGTTTTGTGGTACGAGGTGTCGCAGCAGGTTATTTCCGATGATGGCGTAGTTTTCTTCAGCCTTTTTGGCCGTAATGGGGTCGACTGTTATCATTACCGCAATCAACCCTCTACGAGATTTAATGTAAGTTGATGAAATTACTTATATGTTACATACAATAATTTTATTCGTCGGTTCAAAGGCTAAGCTGTTTTTTTTTCTACTTTCAGGGACACCAATTTTTGGGTTTTACTGGAGGCCACTTCACAGCATTGAAGACGTTTAAACCTAACAATAACGCAAATGGAGAACGCTTGGCAGCCTTTTATAAAATACGTCCCGAAGACAATAATGTAGATAACAGAAATTACACGATTGTTTCAGCTGCTGTTCAGGATCTTGTCAGGCAAATGTCTTGTAACGTTGTAAGATATTAGTAACAATAATCTAATAGGAATTCATGTAATAAAGTTGGAAAAAGTAAATGTATATCTATATATTAAAAAATTTTTTATTCGCCGAACGAAATTTTGATTTTTTAATTTCTTTTCATTATCGACACAAAGAAAAGACTTAGGTATGAGTACATAACTAACGAAGAAATTTTTTCCAACGCCTTGTCACGTATCATTTTCAAAACGTTAATGAGAAATGTAATAATGTTCGGTTACGCAAGTTTAAATGTAGCGCGATAAGTCAGGTATGTTGTACAAGAATTTCAACATTTAAATAATCGGACGTAAATGAAACAATGTATTTTTCATTTGTCACGTACTTTGCGGACTATCTATTATCACTTTCTTCGTGCTAAGTTATTAAAATTGCCTCCTAATAGATCTTGTCTCAATCTCACCACAACTCCACCCATGAGTAAGGATAACCACAGTTCTTAAGCTGTCGACGAAAAATAATATCTTTAAGCTAGTGGGTTGTTATAATTTCCACAACCCACCGGCTGCGCAATTCAAAGTAAGCTGATAAAATTACTTGCAATGCGTTGGCATACCGAGCGAATAAATACGTAATATGCACAGGTAAAAGTAATAATTTGAATTTTCATTGATGCAGGTTCGGGATGGATTTTACAGCGCATTGAAGACTTATCAACTCCAGGTTAGTAACGCCCAGAAGGAGCGCTTGATGGCTTTTTTTAAACTAAATCCCGACGACCTTAACGTAAGCACACATTATTACAGTCAGCGTGTATGACATCATCAGTCAAATAGATTGTAACAAATTATAATGCGCAAAAAAAGCGAAACGATGTAATCTAATTCACATTGTTGTAATTTACATTTATATCTTTTAGTAAAAATAAACGCTACAAATAGCGAGTTATAACGCCGTTTTACTTTTATAAATCTGTCTCGAGTGTAGCTGCTAGCGTGCATATTATTGAAATTCCAAAACAATGTGTCGCATCAGAACAGAAATTTAAATAAAGCCAGAAACGTCGTGCAAATAACTTAAATATAAATCAATATTTTATACAATAAGTTAGCACCAATTATCTTTTAATAAAAACTTTCTCTTAGCATACTCTATCGCGAAAGAAGGGGGCGTCACTGTGGTATAAAAGAATACGAAGCTGCGCCGCATGCGAGTAGTTTACACGCCCAATGCGCTCTTCTTTTCAATGTCAAATACATTCAAGTTAGTAACACATTTTCCCGGTTATTTATTAAGACGTAACAATGCGTTTACCATTGGGCATTGTGGTGTCGTTACTGCTGGTAAAATTAATACAAGCGCAATTACCAGGGCGTTCGTATGAGATTGAACATACGTGGAATACTATAGACTTTGTGTTGGAAAATCACACTTCATACGTACAGGGCGCCTATAATACACGTAATATAATCGTCGAGGATGCGGTAAAGACTTTAGGTACATATTAATTTCCATACGTTCGAAAATAGCTATCATCTCGTAAACGACTTATTTCATTGTAATAAAATTTTAGATGGTCGGACTATTGTCTCCACCAAGGTTTACGATCGATTGCCAACGTTGTCTATTATGTCAAACATATTCCATAAAAATACTCCAGTTTTAACACCATTCCCCAACATACACTTCCATGCTACTATTAACTCGTGTCGACCAATAATGGAAGTTAGATCATTACTTGTGAGTATATTAATATCTTCTTAATATTTACTCAAAAATCAATATTTTTTATTTTCACGTATAACCATAAAAAAATTTAGACTGACGATTATCAAAGACTATGGGTATTAAGCAAAGGTCTAGGTGCATGCCCAGATAGATTACTATTATTTAATCTGGTCAAAAACCAACTTGTTGCCAATGAACCCCTGATAAACGTTAAACTAAACGAAAGACGCAAAGAAGGAGAGATTTACAATGGAGCCAGCATTGAGGTTCCCAGAGAAAGTGTGAATAACGTGACGGTAAATAATTAACGTATATCCTTTGATTATTATTAACATATTTTATGTAAGTGCTGTTGTCTCTGTTTGTCGCAGATCTACTGTGACGACTATGATGGTCTGCTTAAACTGAGGATAGAACTTAGCGAAAGTAGTAATGGGACAATCAATATGAATATTACGTACACCGACACGAACAAAGTCAATATTCCATCTGAGACTTTCATCCAAAATGGCCTTACGGCTATGTCATTGTCCCCCTACACCTATCCTTCCTCTTCTACTTCCTCCGCAAATCCAGTACATCCAGAACGCTACCTTTATTTTGGAATTTTACCAGAAAATAATTTATATCGCAGGACTATCAGCTTAGTGGGCGATGGTCCCATTGAATATGTACCTGGTTACAAAGCCACGCAGCAAGCCTTTTCTCGCGATGGCGTAGTTTTTTACAGCCTCGACGGCCATGAAGGTATGGACTGTTATAATTTCCAAAAGCAACCGCATCCGATATTTCATGTAAGTTGATATAATTACTCGCAATACGATGGCATGTTGAGAGAGCAAAGTTATATATGCACACAGACAGTCGTAATAATTAAAATTTTTTCACTTATTACAGGGATTCTTATTCCGGGATTATAAGGGTGGATTTTATAGCTCGTTAAGGACTTATCAACTCCAGATAAATAACACCCAGGAGGAGCGTTTGATGGCTTTTTATAAAATAAACCCAACGGCCCTGATCGTGATGAATAGATATTCTATTATTACAAGTCGCGTGACGGATATCGTTAGAGGAACCGACTGTGGAGCGGAATCTCGAAGTAATTAAAATTCTTGTTCGAATATGATTAACATGTACATCTAGAAATCAAAATAAACGCTAAAAATAACGAGTAATGGTGCAAACTATGTTACAAACACTTGCATTTTTTATTTACTTTTATAAATCCGCTCGGGTGCAGCAGAAAAATTTTTAAAGCACGTATGTGTATAGCCAATTGCATGTACATATCGACGCCTCTAACGAATATCAGTCTTTTTCGAACTCCCAACAAAAATAAATCGTTTTCAAAAAACGATCACGGAAAATCAATCGATTTCGTGAGTTTGCGAAGAACAATCGATTTCAGAATAAACGAAGTACAAAATTAAATATATAGTACGTCCTACCGATTGGATAGAGTTTTATGACAAAAAGCTTTTAATAAAGTAAGCCCTTATCTATATTAAAGCCAATAATCGATTCAAAATTCTAAGTATAAGTCATTTATATATGAAGGTGATTATTTTTTTCCGGAATCGATTGTTCTTTGCGGCAAACTCACGAAATCAATTGATTTTCGCGGCAGGCGCGTCAAATTGATTGATCTTCGGCGCAAGAGCGTGTAATGAGATATGCTTTTCGCGGCAACCTGAATTCGATTGATTTTCGCGAAAAATCTGAAAACGATTGATTTTCGTTAGAGGCGTCGATATATTGTTGGAACTCCAAGAAGCCGTATTGCATAGTAATCGAAACTTAAATAAAAGCATTAATCCGTTCTACAAGGCACGCCGCACGCATGCTGGTAAAATTAATACAAGCACAACAAGAAAAAAGTGCATATGTGGTTGAACATATGCGGAATACTGTAGTATTTCTATTACCAAATGGACTAAATGTCAGTCGATTCACACAGAACACTTTCAATATTCGCAGACTACTCGTTGATGATGCTGTAACGACTCGTGTGGTATATATGAATCTCCATACATTCGAAAATAGCTATGATCTCGTAAACGACTTATTTTATTGTAATAAAATTCTAGATGGTCGAACAATTGTCTCCACCAAGATTTATGATTAGTTGCCTACTAAATATTAAATATTACTACTAAATATTATGGCAAACGGTCTGGTGCATGGTAGACAACGTCCAGTTTTAATACCATACCCTTACTTGAGATTCCATACTCCTATTAACTCATGTCGTCGGATAATGGAGATTAAAGCAATACAGGTAAATTTATAAATTTCGACTTAATAATTTCTCAAAATGCAGTCTTTAAATGAACCTAACCTCAACAAATTCCAAGTGAAATTTCAAATGTTCCTGCAAGTATTCTATGCAAAAGTCTTATCAATTAGTATGAATCGATAGTATATGTTGCCAAAATGAGACAATACTCAATTTTTAGTTGCAATATTAAAGTAGAAAAGAAATTTGCTAAAAACGATTAATTCTTTTGTTTTTTGTAATCCAACATTTATAGGCTTTTACTACTCAAGAAACGGCTTGCAAATTATAAGCAGTGCCTAAAGCAGGGACATGCCAATAAATGCTAAAAGAAGAGTTTCATTTAAAGTAAGATTTCTGGCCAGTAAAACCAACTAGCTTCAAGCAAAAAAGCTGTTTTTAAGTAAAACAAGCTTTTTTTAGGCATGCTATATTACCTTTTACCAGTCTCGATACAGGCCAATATCTGAAAAATTTTTGAAAGCTAAAGCATAAACATCCAGAGTTGATTGTGTTACGGACAGCAGGGATGCGGGATTCGGATCGCGTGGCTCTATGGCTCTTCTCGCGAATAAAAACGAATGAAGATGCTTGTTAGTTGTTAAGTTTATTGGATCACTGGCGGAGGAGAGAGTCTCACACTTAACTTACGCGATGGACTGCCGAGTCCCTACCAAAAAACTATGTAGTCCCGACTCTACGGTGGTCGGGGCCCGTCTGCCGGCGACGATGCCCGTC
>JAPYYQ010003001.1:0-14223 GCA_030522585.1 Anagyrus pseudococci | reverse complement strand
AGTATAGAAACAGTATATAAAAAAACTAAAAATAAAAAAAAAGAAAAAAAAAAAAAAAGAAAAAAAAAAAAAAAAAAAAAAAAAAAAAAAAAGGTGAGGTGTTTTTTTTTTTTTTTTTTTTGACAAAGTCGTTTGCAACAATCGGTGTGTAGAGTCAACAGAGACTTCGCCCCACACACACACACACACACACACACACACACACACACACACACACACACATCAAACTCTTCAACTTTGTCCGGAAAAGCAGACAAGCTCAGGCAGTAGGTAGTCATCTCTTGGTTCTCTGCATACGTGGCCGTGTTCTCGCGTCGGCGGCAGAAAATTTAGTCGGGTCGCGGCAAGGGTAAGCTCGCCGCGGGCGGAAAGTTGCGGCGTGCTCAAGTGTCCGGTTGCTTGCAGGGCCTCTCTCTCTCTCTCTTTCTCTCTAGCTTCCCGCGCGGCTGAACTCCCGGCGTCAGCGAGATCGCGGGACGATCGGCGCTCCGACGACGCCCGTCTAATTAAACGACCCTCCCCCCCTCCCTCCCTCAGCCAGTCCCCGTTTCTCGCTTGCCCCGTATAGCTCGTAGCGTACACGAGGCTTCTCGCGAGTGCGAAAACGTGTCGGGCGCGCGGATATACGCCGCTTTGACTTGGCGCCGAGTGGAGATTGTTTCGTGGGACTTGCGGAATTTCGCTATTGCTATACCCCCAGCCTCCAGCTATACGACTGTTAAAGGAGCTCGAGTGTCTACCCCTTCCTCCTCATCTACCGTACTGTAGACTAGACTGAGCTTGTTCTCCCTCCCTCTCTCTTTCTAGCTGTTTATTCCCCGAGATTGTGTTCTCCCTTTCCCCCGTTCATACTCTACGCTCTTTCTCGCAGCCTTTTTTTCCCCGGACTTGGCTGTTTTTCACATTTCCGACTTGGCTGTTACAAACTGCTATTGGAAGTTTGTTATGCGCCGGCTAAATGAAAGTAGGTTAATAACTTGGAATTTATTCTTTTCATACTTCTTGCGTTTGCTTCTCCCCTACCGTTGGCCCCGGCGTTTCTAAGAAATTAGTAAGTCGATTAAGAGAAAAAAATAAAATAAAAAGTTTATGCTGAGGTATCAGGGATGAAGGAAAGAGAGAGAGGGGACCGAAGTTGGAATATCTGTAGCTTGATCAAAATACAAACTTTTTTTACCTTTGAAAGAATGAAAGCTTGCCGTCGGAAAGTTTTAGATCTCGTGTCTTTAAACGCAATAAATTTTAACAGTAGCGCGGTTATGTATAACAGCTTGAAATATCATGGATTGCCTAAGCGTACAAGTTTACGCGACTTTTTTCTTTCATTATTATCATTGTAAAAACAAACGGCGGCTTTGAGCTTTCAACAAAATTTGATTAATCAAATGAAATTGACGTGGAAACTGTCGACGTCGCGGATTAGTTACTCGGGATTTACAGTAATTCGATAGTACACGTATATTAAATATTCATCGGGAAAACAAGAATTTTCCCTACGGTAGTGGCCCCAAACTTTTCTCATTATCATTTTGATTTTAAAATTTCTCAATCAAACTCGCTCCCTCTCTCGCGGCCTCTCTCTCTCTCTCTCTCTCTCTCTCTCTCTCTACCTCTTTTACTCTCTCTCTCTCTCAGCGCTTCGTCGTCTGAAATTGCCTGTCCCACCTGTGTGGCTTTACGTCGAATGCATAACTTTAACGGCAAGATGTGACATGCTAATGCAAGAAAGTCACGTGTAAACACGCGCGATGCCCCGAACTTTCGCAAATTGAATCCGTTCGCCGTTGGGGGATAATGGGCGGAGTTAAGGCCGCCCGCTCCCGCTCCATCCGCCGCGCCAGACTTCCGTTCTGTGTTCTCTGTTGATATTTATAGACGAATTCGGGGGGAGCATTGGCCTAAGATGACAAACCGATGTGGCTTT
The DNA here is from genome assembly GCA_030522585.1 of Anagyrus pseudococci. NCBI lineage: Eukaryota > Metazoa > Arthropoda > Insecta > Hymenoptera > Encyrtidae > Anagyrus > Anagyrus pseudococci. The sequence continues at coordinate 12,299 of JAPYYQ010003001.1, read as the reverse complement.
AATTTCAATGACTTCTTTCGATCGCTTGTTACGTGCACAAGGCATAAATTGCTATTTTTAACAATATCGGATACGTTGGAATATTTTTTAAAACAAAAATCGAACAACTGATGTTGGTACAGTAATGATAAGAGTTTGGAAAAAGTAGAGGAAAAAGATTTTTCAAGAGCTACTTCTTTTTTATTGTTTATTTATCCTCGATGCAGAAGGTAATGCTCTTATTTCAATTAACTTTTATCCATTTTTCGTTTGAAATTGGAAAAAATAGGAGAACTAAGAATAGAACTTTTAATACTTTGCCGATATTTTTAATTTTCAGTTTTAAGTGTACACTGAAAATATATTTGAAAATTAATTTTTTTATGAAAAGTAACATTAATTGTTTCTGCAAAATAACGTTGTTTTAGTCGTTCATTTTGTAAAAAAAAACATCGAGCACAGCTATATTAGTTTTGATGTCCGACTAAACGCGGGTTTTACTACTTATTGATTAATGAAAAAATGGGCATCTGTCAGATTCATTGATATCATAACACGACGCGTGTCAATAGATAAAAACTTGGAAAAGGAAAACCCAAAAATATTTTCAAATTTTATTCTCGCCGTGTACGACTCGACTTCACGATCAATCCAAAATCTCAAATATTTAATATCTTTCGCCGGTCGAGACTTTCTCCGACTGTCTGTCAGAGAATAAAGTCGCGGCTGTATATGTCGCTGGGAGCTCAAATGTTTGAAGATCGATATTCGCGATTGGAAAATTCAATCAAATCACAGGATTGTTTTTCAATCCAGTCGAAACTTTTAAAATCTTGGCCGGCAAATAGCCTCTATACCGTTAGTACCACCACCACCCCCGGAAATTTTTCGCCTCAAGCCAAGGCAGATCCAATTAAACTTGGCGCTCCAACTCTCTTCATTCCATTTGTCGACGCCGCGACGATTATATCGCGATTATTTTTCTCCCCCAAGATCTTTTTCCGGCGAAAACAAAATCTCGCGATATTTACGCGTGTCATCGTTGCATTATCGAGCGGGAGGAGAACGAGTCCGGGCTACCTGCAGCGAACTCGTTATCTCCCGTTTCCATTATTCCCCGTTATATGGTAGAGGAAGGTAAAGCCGTTGGAGCGACAGCCAAATTGAGTTCGCTGCTCCTCCTCCTCCCCCCCCCCGCGCTCCAACACCGACTTCGGCTACCTTTTCTCCTGCAACACTTCGATCCTCGTCCCCGTGTCGCCCAGCTTTCCCTTCCACGGCACATAAAAACATCGACGGCGTCGCTGGGCCGTGGGCGTCACGCCCGAGAAAATCCCCGGAACGGTCGTTGCTCCGGCTTGCGACTCTTCGTCTCCTTTAAGGTTGAATCGTTCGTGACGCTGCTTTTTCTCTCTCTCCCCCATCTCTATACCTTTATGCTCAACGGATTCGCTCATCTGAACTGTGTACCAAGAGGAAATGATTCGCTTTGCTTTTTTACGGCTACACTTTATATTCTGGCTTGGCTTCTTTTTTTTTAATCTCTCGTATTTAACCGGTATTCATCTTTAACGTTTATTGTTTTTATAAATTTACGGACTTACTAGCTTCGGTATCTTTTGCTTATAAAATAATTTTGACGAAGCGTTAATTGTTAGTGTTTTCCATAAAATGTGCAATATTTTTAAATGAAATATTAAATTTTGAACAACGAGCTTTTTTAATACCTGTCAGGATTTTTTTTTCATTTTGTTTCGGCTTTGAATAGAAATGAAAATTGTTTAACGTTATTAATTTAGAAATAATGAATGAAATAAAACACGTTTTTCGCCGACGATATTACTTTTTTAATAAACTTTGCGTAATTTAATAGCAGTCATGTTAGAATTTAAAATACTGTTTCATTGATACTTTGAAAAGCTTAAGCTTTAAAATCTCTATTTTTGTTTCGAGGATAAAATATAACCCAGCCAACGATGAAAACTGGCAATGTTACAAAATTTCATTTAATCTGTCTTTTTGAAAACATTTGCAATATGAGAAGTAGCGATAAACGGCCATTGCTCTTTTTTTTCCAACTGCTGCTTTTTTAAATTAAAAATCAGCTGGCAGGGTTAATAGAATTTACTCCGTATCGATACTCTTTTTGTTCCGTTCGCAAAATCGAAATTACTCCGGTTTAAAGTTATTAACAATTTTAGCACGTCATAAAATTGTCAAATAACAAAAGCGGGGTGCCTAAAACAAATTCTAAATAAAAAATTCAATAATCAATATTAAGTCATGTGTTACAAAAAAATTAACGAAAAAAAGGACGATGTTTGTGTGGCTGTATCAAACCCTTTTTTCGTCCTCTCGCGTCCTTTTTTTTCATTTATTTCCAATTTCGCTTCGACGTTAAAAAAAGAGAAAATTTCAGATTAGCCTAAAAATAAAATTCGATAAATCAAACTCAAATTAATCAAGCCATTTGCAAACGCTCGACAAATCACAGCGAATGCCAAAGCAAGGCGAAAGATCCAAACTTGAAAGAAAAAAAATAGAATTTCTCGAATTTCGGAAAATTATCGGGAAAACGAGAAAGAGAGCAGGTCCGAAAAGCAAAGGTCCAGAGTAGAAAATAGCTGGAAGCCAACGAGGCGCACATTCCGCAACTAATCTGGGCCGGCCGCGTGAGCGTTATTACAGCGCTCGGGAGGCGAGGGTATAAAAGAGAGCTGAATAAAGAGAGAATGCTGTGATGTAGGGGCGGCGGGGAAAAAGACCCCCGGTTAGCCGCGGATCGCGCGAGAATAATCTTGCCTGTGAGAAAAGGGAAGGAGGGAGGTTGGCCCTCTGAGCGTTTTTGAAGGGACTCCCCCCCCTTCTCTCTCATCCCTCGCTCGTTCGTAATCAAGCGGCGGAGCGCCAACGATGCGGGTCCTTGTATGTCGGGATGGGAATAATTGAAGCTCACTGGCTCGTTCGCTTTGTTCCCTTTTCTTCTTCTTCTTCGTCATACTTTGCAAGCCGCGATTGCTAAGCTATTCCGGATTTGATTTTGCCTGTAAAGTATATATTTGGTTATTATTGCTTGGGATTCGGGTATCTCGACCTTCAATAATTTCAGGGACGGTTCAAGGTAGGAATTATTGATTTTTGAATTACGAGAATTGTTTCGAAGTTCGCGATTGTGGCTGGGTAAAATAGTTGATGAGTATTATTAATGTCTAACCAAAAAACGAAAAACTTCCGTATCCCGCAGATTACTTAAATTTCGTCGCAAAAACCATCAAATTGTTATCGTGCTCTTTTCTTCCTATTTCCCGCAACATCGACATTAGTTTTCTTTATCCCCCTCGTATTACCGCAATGCCCGACGTTTCAGCATTAACGAGAGAGCGGCCAAATAAAATAATTGCAGCTTACTCGTTTTGACAAACTGCACGTGAAATGAAAACTCACCCCCAACCGCGTTCTTTCTTTCTCTTATTATTTTTACCTCGTTTCCCTTTCGCCGCACCCGAAGAAACGCAATTTTTTCTGCGGATCGTTAATTCCTTGAAAAACTTTTAAAAATACTCCTCCCCGTTCTCGCTCAATTTTTCACATGGCCGTTCCCATAAAAAGAAAGAGAAAAAAAAGAGGAAAACTGCCTTGCAACGCACATTCCAGTCTGTTTATTTAAGGCCGGGATTAATCGAAGCCAGGGGCTTTTCACCTTTTCATCCTTTCATCAGGCCAATCAAGTTCAGCCTAACCGACGGCCCACAGTCAGTGCAAGCGCGCTATTTGAATCGATGTCGCATTGCAGCGATGTGGTTGCTATAATTGCGCGTCACCTCTACGTCATAGCGAGAGAGCTACATCCGAGTGGTTAACGTCCCCCCTGAAATGTCAGCTTCTTCCCCGCCTGCCACTCAACTCGCTGTAAGCAGGCATTCAGTAGTGCAGCCGGGGAAAAAAGACTAATTAAATACACCGTTTCTTTTTCTTCCTGTACAGCTATTATACCACCAAAAGGCACTGTCGATATTAGACAGTTAAAATTTCGCAAATACAGCTGATAAATAATTCCAATTTAAAAACCGATAAACGCAGCCTTGCAGCGTAATTCCCTTTCGTTTTGAAAAAAAAAAAACATGAGGCCGAAAGAGAGGCAAAGATCGGGAGGCGCGCCACGTTCGTCGCTTGCGAAGGAGCACCACGGTCAGATAATCCTCAATCTATAATTGGCCATCTCGAATCGGCGAGCATTATTCCTCCCGAACGTGTCTTATAGCCTTGATATTTTTCTCTTTCTCTCCTGCAGCCGTCTATCTCGAACAAAAGCAATTTATTCGTTCTACTGAATAGAGAAGGGAGAAGACGGCTCTCGCGTGTGTGACCGCGGATGTGTGTTGGAGTTTAGCGCGATCTGACCTCTCGATCTTGTCTCTCTCTCTTTCTCCCTGTCACTTACGTTTCCGTGGCCGTAGCCGATTTCTCTGCTGTCTAACTTCCCTTAATCTGCCAGGGCTTTTCGAGCGATTGGTTAATAAAAATTTAATACAATGGTATACTTTTGCAATTACTTCGACACTTTTTATGGCTGTACATTGGGAGCGTACAAGTAAGCACGAGTTCATAATGTTTTACATTTATACCATTGTGGATACCAAGCGTAATGAATATTAATGCCCATTTTTATAAAAAGAGTCAAATTAAATAAGGGACTCGCTGTAAATGTTAATTAAATTGAATCTCGCGATTAATAATAATATACCGTAATAATTGCCGACCTCGAAAATTGTCTCGTTGTAATGGTTTTATTTATATTTATGATTAAAACGAGGAGTATTCCTTCATAAGCCCCTCGCGTATCATGATAGGTCATACAGTTGGGAGAGCGCAGCTCATTTTTTCTCTCCGTGGGCTCCCTCGAGCTTTTTCACTGGGTGGTTAAGTTAATAGCCTCGGCGCGCTCGCAGACATCGTCATGCGAAAATGCACGCCAGGACGATGACAAACTATTTAGGAAATTATGTTTGCCGCTTCAAATTATTAAAAAGTTAAATGAACATCTTCTTACGCTTACTTTCTTAGCTTACTTTTTCAATTTATTATTCTTTTTTTTAACTTATTCGTCGTTTTATTTGTTGAAACGTTGGAATACCGGTCTAAAATATTAAGGCACGGTAGGGCTGTATAGTGCGATTACTTGTATATGAGTTACGTAAATTTTTCAACAACAAAAAAATATTGAAAAATTTGTTGTTTTGAAAAATATCGGCTGCACCCGGATTGCGGAAAAAAACCAGCTTATAAAACGAGAGATCCGCTCCATTCAATATTATATTCTGCCGTGCGGTCATCCGTCATCGCATTGCTGCTTTCACCACAATTTCAGCGCTGTTCTCTTTTCCCGTTATTCTTTTCATTTTCATTTTTTCCTTTTTTTTTCATTTCGCCAGGGTTATAAAGCTACGGTCATAACGACTATATCTTTGAAAACCGAAATATAAGATTAATTAAAACGATGATAATGAAAAGGAACGTTGAACGCGGGGGAAAAAACTAAATAAAAATCTTTGTAAATGAAACAATAAAACTAGGTTAGTTTTTAAAGTGTACTTATTAATGTTGCCCTTTTTTTATCGAGCTCTCTCGCACAACAAATTTATTTGCACCCGGGGTGAAAATAAGCGTGGGATAAAAAATTAAAGATATTTGAGAAAGTCGAATAATTTCAACAAAAGCGGAATAACTTTGAAAGTTTTGTTTTTTATTAAACGAATAAAGTTTTGAGTTTTCGATGGATATAGAGCGTTAAAGAAATCACGTAGATACTCGTTAAAAAAGTACTTGATATTTTCCTCGCTCTCTCTCTCTCTCCCTCTCTCTCTCTCTCTCTCTCTCTCTCTCTCTCTCTCTCTCTCTCTCTCTCAAATAATTCAAGCACACCCGCGCCTTTGGAAAAGTTAACTGGAAAGTTAAGCTGGAAAAGTTCATTTATTTATCTTTTTTTTTATTTTATTTATTTCCCCCCCCCTTTTCGACCGTGCAAAAATGATTACAGTTATTTGTATTGAGAATAAATACGAAATCTCGGAGATAATTAACTCAGTCGTCGTGGTCAAATGAATTTACGGTAGAAATGAATTGTTTTAGAATTTTATTGCTATTAAATTTCAAGAGTTAATATTTCTAATTAAATGACTTCGGTTGAAAACGTCGATAAAGGTGTTAAATTCTTGGAAAATAGTCGAACGATAAATAAACACGTCTGGCGTATAAAAATAAAATTATTCCCCTTGCGCTCGCCTTTTCTCCCTCCCTCCACTATAAAACAGCGTTAAAATTTTTTTTTTTTTTTTCAACTTTACTGTCTTTGATTCTCCTGCATTGTTTTCTTTGTAGCTTTGTACGCCAACGGTTGATGCTAAAACGTCGCAGTTACGAGGTGACAGTTGACAAGTGGTTGGCCTCCGGTGTTGTGCCTGATACCTTTTCGCTTTTGTTCTCCGTATCGCCCCGCTGCGGTTAGATACAGGCATGAAAATAAAATATATAACTCGATATTGCAGAACAATAGGAAAATTTGCCAGATATTCGGTATATCGGAAAATCGAGAATTTTGTATGTTCCTCTTGCGAAGTTTCAAGTCGATGTAATAATTAATAAGAGCCCTTCAGCCTTTCGCCCGCAATAACAAAATGAATAAGCGATTAAAATTCAGCGATGCGTAATGTAAATAGCTCGTTGACAAAGGATACACATCGGCGATAAACTATAAATTTAATGATTTAGTAACAGCCGTTATTTATCCGCTTTAATTAGGACAAATAAGCGACAAACGCTTAGTTTTAGATGTATCTATATATAGTTCGGCGCGTTGCCCGATAGTTTATTAGAAACCGATACAACCTAGACGTCAATATAATTGGTTCGAGCGAACAATGGCTTGGATGAAAAGATACGAAATAAGGAAGTATTTCTCTGGTTTCCAGTGGCGATCGATCAAAATTTTTTTTAATACTCCACTACAATATTGTCACTTGCCAATAATCAAGTTTCATTACTCTATCCAAACAAATTGCATCGCAGCAGATAAAATAAATGTCAGTAAAAAGAAACAAGATCAAATTACAACCAACGACGCGAAAATGAAAACCTGAAATCTTAAGCACACCTCCCTCTCTGGCTCTTGAAACACAAAGTTCTCCATCAGCAGCACGAACGCGCTTGCACAGCCTCTCGTTTTTCCAGTTCGCGCGCGTACACGTCCCGAGGTATACACGCGCAAAGCGTCACGGTGGCGTCGGCAACGACGACGACGACGACGTCGACGCGATCAATAGCGCAGTGCAATACCTCGCGCTCGTGGGCTATATACCAGCCGCAGCGTCGTTCTCGGCTATATAGAGAAGCGCGAGATCAGCGCGACCCGGCGCTGCTTCGTTAATTAGGCAGTAAGCCTGCTTTGACAGTCTCTCTCTCGGTTGATGAACCGCGAGTCCTTGCGTCGTCACGCCTATTGACGACTATCTCGCGCTTGATCGCTGGGCCGTCTCTCCGCTTATGCCAGTGTGGAGTTTCGGCTGAGTGACTAATGGGCGGATTGGTAAAAAAAGAAAGGCTCGATGCACCCCCCCCCTCTTCCTCCCCCCACAGCGTGGAGATCAAAGAATCGGGCTGAGGGCGTAACGTGACGGCACTTCTTTCCTCGTTCTCGAGCACAAAGAGGCCGACTCGGACGTCTCTGTCTCTCTTGGGAGGCGAGAAGAAAAGTGACGAGCTTACACGCCTTGGGCTCTGCGCTGCGAACCTTCGTCTGAGAAGCAAGCGCTTTGGGAGAAATTATGCGGCGGCTGGGGTGTTACTAACACCTTTTGCCGGGATTATTAGTTGCGCGCGGTTAATTATTTAGGCATTTTGCTATTTTTCAAAGTAACATTTTTAAACATTGAAACTCGCGCTTACTTTTCACGAGAGTTTAATATAGCGCGCTAGATCGATTTGCAGCCCAAGGAGACGGTGATAAATTTGGAAAAATTGACTATCAGCGCGAATTTCGCTATAATAGAAAATAGATCGAGGCGGATAAAAAAAAACAAGGCAAGGGGAGGGGCCAATATGACGTGTAAAGAAAACATCTTTACAACGGCATCGGATCCATCAAACGCGCGCTCGGCGCGTAAAACAGAACAATTCGATCAGTTTTATGGATCAGCAGTGAAAAATGTCAGCGCGCTATTAAATTGACTTTCCAGCACGCGAAGTGCATGCCCGCTCTTTTTTTTTCCCTCTACTCGCTCCTCCATCGGCTCGTAAATTAATATAGAAAAATTCATCAGCGTCCACGGGCCCGGACGACCAACGGCGGGAGGGTCGAAACGAAATATAATAAAAAAAAAAAAGATAAAAATGGAGAGAGAGTGGACCGGCGCTGAAGCCGTAGGGTGAGCGCGAAAAACTGGGCGATCGATCGACTCTCTTGCGCCTCTTGCTTTGCCTTTATTGCAGAGCGAACTTTGTATCGGGACTCGCTGGATCTTTTTCAGTTTTCTTTTTTTCCCCCAGCCCCCTCCTTTTGCAGCTGTGCTTTTGATGGAGCGTCTGTCGCGTTGTCTAATTAACGGCTCCCGGACCAGTGCTCTTTACGATTATTTACGATCAGCCGATGCTTGACTCGGATGTTTTTTTTTAGGTTTCTTTATTTTGTCAGCGATTCTATATACTCTCGCCGTGTGGTTTTAGTCTATAGGGAAACATCTTGTTTTTATTAGTATTGTATTGAAATCTATAGAAAATCTTGCTTTGTGTGTACTTTTTTTTCGTTTTTAAGTATGTGTTACTATTTTACGAAAATAAAAATGTTTAAATAGTCGTGATAAATAAAAAAAGAAGCGCATTACTTCAAGCAGTGTATTAAGAAAGTTCACGCCCGGCTGAATTCTCGTCTCCCAACGTGGTTATGGCACGGTTTACCCTGTGGTTTTTCGCGCAACGAAGCGCGACTTTGCGTAAAATGTCTGGGACAGTCGAAAAAACGAAGGAAAAAGTCTGCTGTACTAATTAAAAAAAGAATCCCAACCACTTTGAATTTCTTTTAATTTACAAAAAAAAAAACAATAATATTAATAAAAGTTAAAAAAAAGAAGTAAAAAAAAGGGGAAAAAATGGAGGAAGAAAAGTGAGCATCTGATTAGCATGGCGGATACTAGATCCAGGCTTCTGTAAGTGCTCGGGCGGGCTTGGGGGTATATCGGATTTTCGAGGTGCATCTAGCACTTCAACGGTATATTCTTGGCTGCTCCATCCGTTGGCTTCCATAGCAAAAGGCACGAGAGCTAAATTATATAGAGGATAGAAGGCAGACGAGGGGGGGCAGGGGGGAGGGAGGCCCTACTGGATTAATGTCGAACTTTGGCCCCATTAACTTTGGCCGCTCGAGCTGTGCCGGGGCTGCAGGACTCATCCCTGATTTATGATCGGGCACCGGGACGAGGACGAAGATGAGACGGGACGCCGGGGCGCCTTAGGACCGACGAGCCTTGAGGATCCTTAAAGGATTGCCGCGTTGCGCCCGAGAGCGTACAGCGCAGCTCCGCTGTAGTTTTAAGCGGAAGCCTCGCTTAACTTATTTACGAGGCCAAACCACCCAGGCCACTAGCCTTTGGCTTTATACTTTTTTAATGCGATGAACTATGGCGAAACTTGAGAGCGAACCCCCCCCCCCAACCCAACCCCATGCGTGCCTTTTATCTTTCTCTTCGTTTTATAGCGGATGGATAGTCGGTAATTGACAACAGGAAGCCCCGAAAGTTGCAAGCATATACGAATGTATCGTTAATAAAACGTTTTAATTTGTTTAACAAAAAAACTTTCATCGTAATATACTTTTGATTAAATAAATGAAGCCCGAAATTTAATTAAAACCTGACTCTAGCTATACGTGTCGAAGAATCCTGTTATTAAACTCGCTATTTACAGCGATAACTTTTTACTACAACGAGAGATTCCCGCGCAAATTCCATCGGCTTTGCTTACAGAAACGCGCGTTTCTCCTTTTTTTTTTTGGCAAAGGCAGAAATTCATAATTGCATTATCACCGCCGCCTCCGCAGACGCGAGGGGGTCCGAGTTAATTTTTCGCGTCAGCGGTAGCCTTAAAGCCCACACGGTTAAATATACACGCGGGAGGCTCTCGACACACCAAATGGATTTCACGCTTCAAGTGTTAACGTCTGGCAAATATTAATTGAGCGCGCGCGGCTCGGGCTGTTTAAGCTCATCGGAAATTTATACGCGCACGCCCACCCTATTCTGATTTCTGAATAGAAACTCATGTAAGCTGCAGATGTCTGATCGCGCCTCTAATTGGTGATCGTATTTTACAAACGTATTACCAACTGTTGGATATTACAGTTGACGCTGTGTGTAACGAAATAATCTCTTCGCGTACACCCATATAATAAGCAGGGATTATCATGAAATTCTAAAGACGTATTCGGCTTTACTAATAGCCAGATTTAAGCGAGCGCAATATTCGAAAGCTCGAATCGCAGTTTCTTTTTTCCCGACGAATAAAGCTTTTGCCATACTCTTGGCGCCTTTCTGCAGCGTATACTTTTAAATCAGCCCAGCTTTTTTGCTTGTCTCGAAAACATACCCTCGCCCCCGTGCGCGTGTCCAAAAAGTTGTGGGGTAAATTTTTTCAATTTCAGCTGCTCTTCAAAAGTAACGACCGCGAAGGAAAAAGTTTCCGCTGCTCTTCTCCGTGTCCCTCCCGTTCGGGCATCGAATATTAAAGCGACAGGCTTTGCGAATACTCGAAAGATGAAAATTCGATGCCGGATGAGCCGCGACTCTTTAGTACTTCCCTCGTGGAGCTTTATGCTTAACGAAACTTGGCCGGCTTGGCCAGTTTTCCGTCGACGACGGGTAATAAACGACTGGCGCTCGTAACTCCCGTGAGCCGCTTGGGCAATGATCGACAGATACAACGTTTAAGTTATAGCTTCCTTTGATACGAGACTTGGCTTATTCTCCGCTCCTCCCCCTTTTCAATTCTAAAGCTCGAATCGTAAAACTTATTTCTCATGAATATCGAGATTAAGAATTTCTGCTCTCCGTTACGGCACCTGTAAAACGAACAATCCCACCGTGGGCAGTGTTTTTTTAAACTCGGTATTCCATCTATTTTTTCCGTTGCGCGTCAACAGAGACGCGAACGTCAAACCCGGAATAAACTCGTTTGAGTGACAAATCGCCAGCTAATTAAGCGTTAACGCAGAGTCAACGCCGACAGACTGCACATCTAGACATTCGACCCTTTTTTTGTACATTTCTACCGCGAGCTTGGCCTAATTTACGGTAATCGTATATATCGCGGGCTTTCATCAGTTGGCAGCCGCAGGTCGGTTGCTCTAAGAGCTGTGGCGAGTAATAAGCCACGAGAGGACTGCCATTATGCAAACTGCCGAATCTCAACCCGCTAGCCTGCGCCTGCCTACTACTTTTTCTTTTTGTTTGTTGCCTTTTTTTTCGTCCTTGTCCTGCGACGTCCCGTGACTTTCTGGTGAGCTAGTTTTTCTGAATAGCCCCCCCCCCAGCCTGCCGGGGGTTATTTTTGCATATTCATTTACGCGATGACCGGGCTAGACATGAGCGCGAGTTTATTTTTGCCCTGGCTTGCGGCCTCGTCGCGTTTACTTTTCAAATTATTGAATCGCCGCGCACATGAAATTCACGTTCAAGCTCGATCGAAGATTAATTTAATTATCCATAGTAGTAAAAAGACAAACGCTCCGAGCGCTTCGTCTAATTCCGTCCAAGCAGAGAGAAGAAACATGACAGCTCGGCCCAAACTAATCCCCACTAATTAATCAAGACGAAAAGACTCCTGGCTGGTCTAGTAGTCGGAGCCTTGGCGACGAGTCCACCTGAGCGCGCGCGAGGCTGTATCGCTTCCGCGAGGGCGATTCTCCCGCGGTTGCCCCGTTAACTTCAGCAGCTCAAGCTTATCTTTGATTTAACTTGAGACTAACCCTGGGTCGATGTCCTTGTATGTTAGGATATCTTTATATCTTATAGAATAAAAAGAACACATTCCCTAAAAAACGTATATTTTATTTCAAAATTCTTTGATTTTTAAAAGTATACAAAACTGTCATTTCCAGAAGTTTTTGTGTGACTCATGGCCATATTTATTACTGCATTAAAATAAAGCAATAGAAATAATGCTTTTTAAATCACGACTTTCACGACGCTTGAACGTTTATTTTCAATTTTCACGTAAACCTCTTCAAAAGTGACATTCAACATTAAGTTACCTCTGCTGTTCTAAACATGCAAATA